>OX336380.1:45656327-45807120 GCA_946902895.1 Fragum fragum | reverse complement strand
AGCCGCGGCTCTAATTTTTTGCATGCTTTTAGGGACCCCAACTGGCTACCTACAAACCAAGTTTGAGCTCGATCGGAGCCATAGGGGCCCGAGCAAGCTTCAAACCCAATCTGCTCTTTACGTATATGCATTTGACCCAGATTTAGGATCGCACTTTTCTCCGACACTATGGCAGCCGCGGCTCTAATTTTTTGCATGCGCGTAGGGACCCCAAGTGCCTACCTACATACCAAGTTTGAGCTCGATCGGAGTCATAGCGGCGGAGCAAGTTCCAAACCCAAACCCCCACTATAGCCGATTTCCGCCATTTTACCCCGATTTAGGATCGCACTTTTCCGACACTATGGCAGCCGCGGTTCTAATTTTTTGCATGCTCTTAGGGACCCCAACTGGCTACCTACAAACCAAGTTTGAGCTCGATCGGAGCCATAGGGGGCCGAGCAAGCTCCCAAACCCAATCTGCTCTTTACGTATATGCATTTGACCCAGATTTAGGATCGCATTTTTCTCCGACACAATTAGAGCCGCGGCTCTAATTTTTTGCATGCGCGTAGGGACCCCAAGTGCCTACCTACATACCAAGTTTGAGCTCGATCGGAGTCATAGCGGAGGAGCAAGTTCCAAACCCAAACCCCCACTATAGCCGATTTCCGCCATTTTACCCCGATTTAGGATCGCACTTTTCTCCGACACTATGGCAGCCGCAGCTCTAATTTTTTGCATGCTTTTAGGGACCCAAACTGGCTACCTACAAACCAAGTTTGAGCTCGATCGGAGCCATAGGGGCCGAGCAAGCTCCAAACCCAATCTGCTCTTTACGTATATGCATTTGACCCCGATTTAGGATCGCACTTTTCTCCAACACTATGGCAGCCGTGGCTCTATTTTTTTGCATGCTCTTAGGGACCCCAACTGGCTACCTACAAACCAAGTTTGAGCTCGATCAGAGCCATAGGGGCCGAGCAAGCTCCAAACCCAATCTGCTCTTTACGTATATGCGTTTAACCCAGATTTAGGATCGCACTTTTCTCCGACACTATGGCAGCCGCGGCTCTAATTTTTTGCATGTGCGTAGGGACCCCAAGTGCCTACCTACATACCAAGTTTGAGCTCGATCGGAGTCATAGCGGCGGAGCAAGTTCCAAACCCAAACCCCACTATAGCCGATTTCCGCCATTTTACCCCGATTTAGGATCGCACTTTTCTCCGACACTATGGCAGCCGCGGCTCTAATTTTTTGCATGCTCTTAGGGACCCCAACTGGCTACCTACAAACCAAGTTTGAGCTCGATCGGAGCCATAGGGGCCGAGCAAGCTCCAAACCCAATCTGCTCTTTACGTATATGCATTTGACCCCGATTTAGGATCGCACTTTTCTCCAACACTATGGCAGCCGCGGCTCTAATTTTTTGCATGCGCGTAGGGACCCCCAAGTGCCTACCTACATACCAAGTTTGAGCTCGATCGGAGTCATAGCGGCGGAGCAAGTTCCAAACCCAAACCCCCACTATAGCCGATTTCCGCCATTTTACCCCAATTTAGGATCGCACTTTTCTCCAACACTATGGCAGCCGCGGCTCTAATTTTTTGCATGCTCTTAGGGACCCCAACTGGCTACCTACAAACCAAGTTTGAGCTCGATCGGAGCCATAGGGGCCGAGCAAGCTCCAAACCCAATCTGCTCTTTACGTATATGCATTTGACCCCGATTTAGGATCGCACTTTTCTCCGACACTATGGCAGCCGCGGCTCTAATTTTTTGCATGCGCGTAGGGACCCCAAGTGCCTACCTACATACCAAGTTTGAGCTCGATCGGAGTCATAGCGGCGGAGCAAGTTCCAAACCCAAACCCCCACTATAGCCGATTTCCGCCATTTTACCCCGATTTAGGATCGCACTTTTCTCCGACACTATGGCAGCCGCGGCTCTAATTTTTCGCATGCTCTTAGGACCCCAACTGGCTACCTACAAACCAAGTTTGAGCTCGATCGGAGCCATAGGGGCTGAGCAAGCTCCAAACCCAATCTGCTCTTTACGTATATGCATTTGACCCAGATTTAGGATCGCACTTTTCTCCGACACTATGGCAGCCGCGGCTTTAATTTTTTGCATGTGCGTAGGGACCCCAAGTGCCTACCTACATACCAAGTTTGAGCTCGATCGGAGTCATAGCGGCGGAGCAAGTTCCAACCCAAACCCCCCACTATAGCCGATTTCCGCCATTTTACCCCGATTTAGGATCGCACTTTTCTCCGACACTATGCCAGCCGCGGCTCTAATTTTTTGCATGCTCTTAGGGACCCCCAACTGGCTACCTACAAACCAAGTTTGAGCTTGATCGGAGCCATAGGGGCCGAGCAAGCTCCAAACCCAATCTGCTCTTTACATATATGCATTTGACCCAGATTTAGGATCGCACTTTTCTCCGACACTATGGCAGCCGCGGCTCTAATTTTTTGCATGCGCGTAGGGACCCCAAGTGCCTACCTACATTCCAAGTTTGAGCTCGATCGGAGTCATAGCGGCGGAGCAAGTTCCAAACCCAAACCCCCACTATAGCCGATTTCTGCCATTTTACCCCGATTTAGGATCGCACTTTTCTCCGACACTATGGCAGCCGCGGCTCTAATTTTTTGCATGCTCTTAGGGACCCCTACTGGCTACCTACAAACCAAGTTTGAGCTCGATCGGAGCCATAGGGGCCGAGCAAGCTCCAAACCCAATCTGCTCTTTACGTATATGCATTTGACCCAGATTTAGGATCGCACTTTTCTCCGACACTATGGCAGCCGCGGCTCTAATTTTTTGCATGCGCGTAGGGACCTCAAGTGCCTACCTACATACCAAGTTTGAGCTCGATCGGAGTTATAGCGGCGGAGCAAGTTCCAAACCCAAACCCCCACTATAGCCGATTTCCGCCATTTTACCCCGATTTAGGATCGCACTTTTCTCCGACACTATGGCAGCCGCGGCTCTAATTTTTTGCATGCTCTTAGGGACCCCAACTGGCTTCATACAAGCCAAGTTTGAGCTCGATCGGAGCCAAAGGGGCCGAGCAAGCTCCAAACCCAATCTGCTCTTTACGTATATGCATTTGACCCAGATTTAGGATCGCACTTTTCTCCAACACTATGGCAGCCGCGGCTCTATTTTTTGCATGCTCTTAGGGACCAAACTGGCTACCTACAAACCAAGTTTGAGCTCGATCAGAGCCATAGGGGCCGAGCAAGCTCCAAACCCAATCTGCTCTTTACGTATATGCATTTGACCCAGATTTAGGATCGCACTTTTCTCCGACACTTTGGCAGCAGTGGCTCTAATTTTTTGCATGCTCTTAGGGACCCCAACTGGCTACCTACAAACCAAGTTTGAGCTCGATCGGAGCCATAGGGGCCGAGCAAGCTCCAAACCCAATCTGCTCTTTACGTATATGCATTTGACCCAGATTTAGGATCGCACTTTTCTCCGACACTATGGCAGCCGCGGCTCTAATTTTTTGCATGCGCGTAGGGACCTCAAGTGCCTACCTACATACCAAGTTTGAGCTCGATCGGAGTCATAGCGGCGGAGCAAGTTCCAAACCCAAACCCCCACTATAGCCGATTTCCGCCATTTTACCCCGATTTAGGATCACACTTTTCTCCGACACTATGGCAGCCGCGGCTCTAATTTTTTGCATGCTCTTAGGGACCCCAACTGGCTACCTACAAACCAAGTTTGAGCTCGATCGGAGCCATAGGGGCCGAGCAAGCTCCAAACCCAATCTGCTCTTTACGTATATGCATTTGACCCAGATTTAGGATCGCACTTTTCTCCGACACTATGGCAGCCGCGGCTCTAATTTTTTGCATGCGCGTAGGGACCCCAAGTGCCTACCTACATACCAGGTTTGAGCTCGATCGGAGTCATAGCGGCGGAGCAAGTTCCAAACCCAAACCCCCACTATAGCCGATTTCCGCCATTTTACCCCGATTTAGGATCGCATTTTTCTCCGACACTATGGCAGCCGCGGCTCTAATTTTTTGCATGCTCTTAGGGACCCCAACTGGCTACCTACAAACCAAGTTTGAGCTCGATCGGAGCGATAGGGGCCAAGCAAGCTCCAAACCCAATCTGCTCTTTACGTAAATGCATTTGACCCAGATTTAGGATCGCACTTTTCTCCGACACTATGGCAGCCGCGGCTCTAATTTTTTGCATGCGCGTAGGGACCCCAAGTGCCTACCTAAATACCAAGTTTGAGCTCGATCGGAGTCATAGCAGCGGAGCAAGTTCAAAACCCAAACCCCCACTATAGCCGATTTCCGCCATTTTACCCCGATTTAGGATCGGATTTTTCTCCGACACTATGGCAGCCGCGGCTCTAATTTTTTGCATGCTCTTAGGGACCCCAACTGGCTACCTACAAACCAAGTTTGAGCTCGATCGGAGCCATAGGGGCCGAGCAAGCTCCAAACCCAATCTGCTCTTTACGTATATGCATTTGACCCAGATTTAGGATCGCACTTTTCTCCGACACTATGGCAGCCGCGGCTCTAATTTTTTGCATGCGCGTAGGGACCCCAAGTGCTTACCTACATACCAAGTTTGAGCTCGATCGGAGTCATAGCGGCGGAGCAAGTTCCAAACCCAAACCCCCACTATAGCCGATTTCCGCCATTTTACCCCGATTTAGGATCGCACTTTTCTCCGACACTATGGCAGCCGCGGCTCTAATTTTTTGCATGCTTTTAGGGACCCCTACTGGCTACCTACAAACCAAGTTTGAGCTCGATCGGAGCCATAGGGGCCGAGCAAGCTCCAAACCCAATCTGCTCTTTACGTATATGCATTTGACCCCGATTTAGGATCGCACTTTTCTCCGACACTATGGCAGCCGCGGCTCTAATTTTTTGCATGTGCGTAGGGACCCCAAGTGCCCACCTACATACCAAGTTTGAGCTCGATCGGAGTCATAGCGGCGGAGCAAGTTCCAAACCCAAACCCCCACTATAGCCGATTTCCGCCATTTTACCCCGATTTAGGATCGCACTTTTCTCCGACACTATGGCAGCCGCGGCTCTAATTTTTTGCATGCTCTTAGGGGACCCCCAACTGGCTAACCTACAAACCAAGTTTGAGCTCGATCGGAGCCATAGGGGCCGAGCAAGCTCCAAACCAAATCTGCTCTTTACGTATATGCATTTGACCCAGATTTAGGATCGCACTTTTCTCCGACACTATGGCAGCCGCGGCTCTAATTTTTTTGCATGCGCGTAGGGACCCCAAGTGCCTACCTACATACCAAGTTAGAGCTCGATCGGAGTCATAGCGGCGGAGCAAATTCCAAACCCAAACCCCCACTATAGCCGATTTCCGCCATTTTACCCCGATTTAGGATCGCACTTTTCTCCGACACTATGGCAGCTGCGGCTCTAATTTTTTGCATGCTCTTAGGGACCCCAACTGGCTACCTACAAACCAAGTTTGAGCTCGATCGGAGCCATAGGGGCCGAGCAAGCTCCAAACCCAATCTGCTCTTTACGTATATGCATTTGACCCAGATTTAGGATCGCACTTTTCTCCGACACTATGGTCGCGGCTCTAATTTTTTGCATGCGCGTAGGGACCCCAAGTGCCTACCTACATACCAAGTTTGAGCTCGATCGGAGTCATAGCGGCGGAGCAAGTTCCAAACCCAAACCTCCACTATATCCGATTTCCGCCATTTTACCCCGATTTAGGATCGCACTTTTCTCCGACACTATGGCAGCCGCGGCTCTAATTTTTTGCATGCTCTTAGGGACCCCAACTGGCTACCTACAAACCAAGTTTGAGCTTGATCGGAGCCATAGGGGCCGAGCAAGCTCCAAACCCAATCTGCTCTTTACGTGTATGCATTTGACCCAGATTTAGGATCGCACTTTTCTCCGACACTTTGGCAGCCGCGGCTCTAATTTTTTGCATGCGCGTAGGGACCCCAAGTGCCTACCTACATAGCAAGTTTGAGCTCGATGGGAGTCATAGCGGCGGAGCAAGTTCCTAACCCAAACCCCCACTATGGCCGATTTCCGCCATTTTACCCCGATTTAGGATCGCACTTTTCTCCGACAATGTGGCAGCCGCGTCTCTTAGGGACCCCAACTGGCTACCTACAAACCAAGTTTGAGCTCGATCGGAGCCATAGGGGCCGAGCAAGCTCCAAACCCAATCTGCTCTTTACGTATATGCATTTGACCCCGATTTAGGATCGCACTTTTCTCCGACACTATGGCAGCCGCGGCTCTAATTTTTTGCATGCGCGTAGGGACCCCAAGTGCCTACCTACATACCAAGTTTGAGCTCGATCGGAGTCATAGCGGCGGAGCAAGTTTCAAACCCAAACCCCCACTATAGCCGATTTCCGCCATTTTACCCCGATTTAGGATCGCACTTTTCTCCGACACTATGGCAGCCGCGGCTCTAATTTTTTGCATGCTCTTAGGACCCCAACTGGCTACCTACAAACCAAGTTTGAGCTCGATCGGAGCCATAGGGGCCGAGCAAGCTCCAAACCCAATCTGCTCTTTACGTATATGCATTTGACCCAGATTTAGGATCGCACTTTTCTCCGACACTATGGCAGCCGCGGCTCTAATTTTTTGCATGCGCGTAGGGACCCCAAGTGCCTACCTACATACCAAGTTTGAGCTCGATCGGAGTCATAGCGGCGGAGCAAGTTCCAAACCCAAACCCCCACTATAGCCGATTTCCGCCATTTTACCCCGATTTAAGATCGCATTTTTCTCCGACATTATGGCAGCCGCGGCTCTAATTTTTTGCATGCTCTTAGGGACCCCAACTGGCTACCTACAAACCAAGTTTGAGCTCGATCGGAGCGATAGGGGCCGAGCAAGGTCCAAACCCATTCTGCTCCTTACGTATATGCATTTGACCCAGATTTAGGATCGCACTTTTCTCCGACACTATGGCAGCCGCGGCTCTAATTTTTTGCATGCGCGTAGGGACCCCAAGTGCCTACCTACATACCAAGTTTGAGCTCGATCGGAGTCATAGCGGCGGAGCAAGTTCCAAACCCAAACCCCCACTATAGCCGATTTCCGCCATTTTACCCCGATTTAGGATCGCACTTTTCTCCGACACTATGCCAGCCGCGGCTCTAATTTTTTGCATGCTCTTAGGGACCCCAACTGGCTACCTACAAACCAAGTTTGAGCTCGATCGGAGCCATAGGGGCCGAGCAAGCTCCAAACCCAATCTGCTCTTTACGTATATGCATTTGACCCAGATTTAGGATCGCACTTTTCTCCGACACTATGGCAGCCGCAGCTCTAATTTTTTGCATGCGCGTAGGGACCCCAAGTGCCTACCTTCATACAATGTTTGAGCTCGATCGGAGTCAAAGCGGCGGAGCAAGTTCCAAACCCAAACCCCCACTATAGCCGATTTCCGCCATTTTACCCCGATTTAGGATAGCACTTTTCTGCGACACTATGGCAGCCGCGGCTCTAATTTTTTGCATGCGCGTAGGGACCCCAAGTGCCTACCTACATACCAAGTTTGAGCTCGATCGGAGTCATAGCGGCGGAGCGAGTTCCAAACCCAAAGCCCCACAATAGCCGATTTCCGCAATTTTACCCCGATTTAGGATCGCACTTTTCTCCAACACTATGGCAGCCGCGGCTCTAATTTTTTGCATGCTCTTAGGGACCCCAACTGGCTACCTACAAACCAAGTTTGAGCTCGATCGGAGCCATAGGGGCCGAGCAAGCTCCAAACCAAATCTGCTCTTTACGTATATGTATTTGACCCTGATTTAGGATCGCACTTTTCTCCGACACTATGGCAGCCGCGGCTCTAATTTTTTGCATGCGCGTAGGGACCCCAAGTGCCTACCTACATACCAAGTTTGAGCTCGATCGGAGTCATAGCGGCGGAGCAAGTTCCAAACCCAAACCCCCATTATAGCCGATTTCCGCCATTTTACCCCGATTTAGGATCGCACTTTTCTCCGACACTATGGCAGCCGCGGCTCTAATTTTTTGCATGCTCTTAGGGACCCCAACTGGCTACCTACAAACCAAGTTTGAGCTCGATCGGAGCCATAGGGGCCGAGCAAGCTCCAAACCCAATCTGCTCTTTACGTGTATGCATTTGACCCAGATTTAGGATTGCACTTTTCTCCGACACTATGGCAGCCACGGCTCTAATTTTTTGCATGCCCGTAGGGACCCCAAGTGCCTACCTACATACCAAGGTTGAGCTCGATCGGAGTCATAGCGGCGGAGCAAGTTCCAAACCCAAACCCCCACTATAGCCGATTTCCGCCATTTTACCCCGATTTAGGATCGCACTTTTCTCCGACACTATGGCAGCCGCGGCTCTAATTTTTTGCATGCTCTTAGGGACCCAAACTGGCTACCTACAAATCAAGTTTGAGCTCGATCGGAGCCATAGGGGCCGAGCAAGCTCCAAACCCAATCTGCTCTTTACGTATATGCATTTGACCCAGATTTAGGATCGCACTTTTCTCCAACACTATGGCAGCCGCGGCTCTAATTTTTTGCATGCTCTTAGGGACCCCAACTGGCTACCTACAAACCAAGTTTGAGCTCGATCAGAGCCATAGGGGCCGAGCAAGCTCCAAACCCAATCTGCTCTTTACGTATATGCATTTGACCCAGATTTAGGATCGCACTTTTCTCCGACACTATGGCAGCCGCGGCTCTAATTTTTTGCATGCGCGTAGGGACCCCAAGTGCCTACCTTCATACAATGTTTGAGCTCGATCGGAGTCAAAGCGGCGGAGCAAGTTCCAAACCCAAACCCCCACTATAGCCGATTTCCGCCATTTTACCCCGATTTAGGATAGCACTTTTCTCCGACACTATGGCAGCCGCGGCTCTAATTTTTTGCATGCGCGTAGGGACCCCAAGTGCCTACCTACATACCAAGTTTGAGCTCGATCGGAGTCATAGCGGCGGAGCGAGTTCCAAACCCAAAGCCCCACAATAGCCGATTTCCGCAATTTTACCCCGATTTAGGATCGCACTTTTCTCCAACACTATGGCAGCCGCGGCTCTAATTTTTTGCATGCTCTTAGGGACCCCAACTGGCTACCTACAAACCAAGTTTGAGCTCGATCGGAGCCATAGGGGCCGAGCAAGCTCCAAACCAAATCTGCTCTTTACGTATATGTATTTGACCCTGATTTAGGATCGCACTTTTCTCCGACACTATGGCAGCCGCGGCTCTAATTTTTTGCATGCGCGTAGGGACCCCAAGTGCCTACCTACATACCAAGTTTGAGCTCGATCGGAGTCATAGCGGCGGAGCAAGTTCCAAACCCAAACCCCCATTATAGCCGATTTCCGCCATTTTACCCCGATTTAGGATCGCACTTTTCTCCGACACTATGGCAGCCGCGGCTCTAATTTTTTGCATGCGCGTAGGGACCCCAAGTGCCTACCTACATACCAAGTTTGAGCTCGATCGGAGTCATAGCGGCGGAGCAAGTTCCAAACCCAAACCCCCACTATAGCCGATTTCCGCCATTTTACCCCGATTTAGGATCCCACTTTTCTCCGACACTATGGCAGCCGCGGCTCTAATTTTTTGCATGCACGTAGGGACTCCTATTGCCTACCTACATACCAAGTTTGAGCTCAATCAGAGTCATAGCGCTGGAGCAAGTTCAAAACCCAAACCCCCACTATAGCCGATTTCCGCCATTTTACCCCGATTTAGGATCGCACTTTTAGCCCGCGGCTCTAATTTTTTGCATGCTTTTAGGGACCCCAACTGGCTACCTACAAACCAAGTTTGAGCTCGATCGGAGCCATAGGGGCCGAGCAAGCTCCAAACCCAATCTGCTCTTTACGTTATATGCATTTGACCCAGATTTAGGATCGCACTTTTCTCCGACACTATGGCAGCCGCGGCTCTAATTTTTTGCATGCGCGTAGGGACCCCCAAGTGCCTACCTACATACCAAGTTTGAGCTCGATCGGAGTCATAGCGGCGGAGCAAGTTCCAAACCCAAACCCCCACTATAGCCGATTTCCGCCATTTTACCCCCGATTTAGGATCGCACTTTCCGACACTATGGCAGCCGCGGTTCTAATTTTTTGCATGCTCTTAGGGACCCCAACTGGCTACCTACAAACCAAGTTTGAGCTCGATCGGAGCCATAGGGGCCGAGCAAGCTCCAAACCCAATCTGCTCTTTACGTATATGCATTTGACCCAGATTTAGGATCGCATTTTTCTCCGACACAATTAGAGCCGCGGCTCTAATTTTTTGCATGCGCGTAGGGACCCCAAGTGCCTACCTACATACCAAGTTTGAGCTCGATCGGAGTCATAGCGGAGGAGCAAGTTCCAAACCCAAACCCCCACTATAGCCGATTTCCGCCATTTTACCCCGATTTAGGATCGCACTTTTCTCCTACACTATGGCAGCCGCAGCTCTAATTTTTTGCATGCTTTTAGGGACCCAAACTGGCTACCTACAAACCAAGTTTGAGCTCGATCGGAGCCATAGGGGCCGAGCAAGCTCCAAACCCAATCTGCTCTTTACGTATATGCATTTGACCCCCGAGTTTAGGATCGCACTTGTTTCTCCAACACTATGGCAGCCGTGGCTCTATTTTTTTGCATGCTCTTAGGGACCCCAACTGGCTACCTACAAACCAAGTTTGAGCTCGATCAGAGCCATAGGGGGCCGAGCAAGCTCCAAACCCAATCTGCTCTTTACGTATATGCGTTTAACCCAGATTTAGGATCGCACTTTTCTCCGACACTATGGCAGCCGCGGCTCTAATTTTTTGCATGTGCGTAGGGGACCCCAAGTGCCTACCTACATACCAAGTTTGAGCTCGATCGGAGTCATAGCGGCGGAGCAAGTTCCAAACCCAAACCCCCACTATAGCCGATTTCCGCCATTTTACCCCGATTTAGGATCGCACTTTTTCTCCGACACTATGGCAGCCGCGGCTCTAATTTTTTGCATGCTCTTAGGGACCCCAACTGGCTACCTACAAACCAAGTTTGAGCTCGATCGGAGCCATAGGGGCCGAGCAAGCTCCAAACGCCAATCTGCTCTTTACGTATATGCATTTGACCCCCGATTTAGGATCGCACTTTTCTCCAACACTATGGCAAGCCCGCGGCTCTAATTTTTTGCATGCGCGTAGGGACCCCAAGTGCCTACCTACATACCAAGTTTGAGCTCGATCGGAGTCATAGCGGCGGAGCAAGTTCCAAACCCAAACCCCCACTATAGCCGATTTCCGCCATTTTACCCCAATTTAGGATCGCACTTTTCTCCAACACTATGGCAGCCGCGGCTCTAATTTTTTGCATGCTCTTAGGGACCCCAACTGGCTACCTACAAACCAAGTTTGAGCTCGATCGGAGCCATAGGGGCCGAGCAAGCTCCAAACCCAATCTGCTCTTTACGTATATGCATTTGACCCCGATTTAGGATCGCACTTTTCTCCGACACTATGGCAGCCGCGGCTCTAATTTTTTGCATGCGCGTAGGGACCCCAAGTGCCTACCTACATACCAAGTTTGAGCTCGATCGGAGTCATAGCGGCGGAGCAAGTTCCAAACCCAAACCCCCACTATAGCCGATTTCCGCCATTTTACCCCGATTTAGGATCGCACTTTTCTCCGACACTATGGCAGCCGCGGCTCTAATTTTTCGCATGCTCTTAGGGACCCCAACTGGCTACCTACAAACCAAGTTTGAGCTCGATCGGAGCCATAGGGGGCTGAGCAAGCTCCAAACCCAATCTGCTCTTTACGTATATGCATTTGACCCAGATTTAGGATCGCACTTTTCTCCGACACTATGGCAGCCGCGGCTTTAATTTTTTGCATGTGCGTAGGGACCCCAAGTGCCTACCTACATACCAAGTTTGAGCTCGATCGGAGTCATAGCGGCGGAGCAAGTTCCAAACCCAAACCCCCACTATAGCCGATTTCCGCCATTTTACCCCGATTTAGGATCGCACTTTTCTCCGACACTATGCCAGCCGCGGCTCTAATTTTTTGCATGCTCTTAGGGACCCCAACTGGCTACCTACAAACCAAGTTTGAGCTTGATCGGAGCCATAGGGGCCGAGCAAGCTCCAAACCCAATCTGCTCTTTACATATATGCATTTGACCCAGATTTAGGATCGCACTTTTCTCCGACACTATGGCAGCCGCGGCTCTAATTTTTTGCATGCGCGTAGGGACCCCAAGTGCCTACCTACATTCCAAGTTTGAGCTCGATCGGAGTCATAGCGGCGGAGCAAGTTCCAAACCCAAACCCCCACTATAGCCGATTTCTGCCATTTTACCCCGATTTAGGATCGCACTTTTCTCCGACACTATGGCAGCCGCGGCTCTAATTTTTTGCATGCTCTTAGGGACCCCAACTGGCTACCTACAAACCAAGTTTGAGCTCGATCGGAGCCATAGGGGCCGAGCAAGCTCCAAACCCAATCTGCTCTTTACGTATATGCATTTGACCCAGATTTAGGATCGCACTTTTCTCCGACACTATGGCAGCCGCGGCTCTAATTTTTTGCATGCGCGTAGGGACCTCAAGTGCCTACCTACATACCAAGTTTGAGCTCGATCGGAGTTATAGCGGCGGAGCAAGTTCCAAACCCAAACCCCCACTATAGCCGATTTCCGCCATTTTACCCCGATTTAGGATCGCACTTTTCTCCGACACTATGGCAGCCGCGGCTCTAATTTTTTGCATGCTCTTAGGGACCCCAACTGGCTTCATACAAGCCAAGTTTGAGCTCGATCGGAGCCAAAGGGGCCGAGCAAGCTCCAAACCCAATCTGCTCTTTACGTATATGCATTTGACCCAGATTTAGGATCGCACTTTTCTCCAACACTATGGCAGCCGCGGCTCTAATTTTTTGCATGCGCGTAGGGACCCCAAGTGCCTACCTACATACCAAGTTTGAGCTCGATCGGAATCATAGCGGCGGAGCAAGTTCCAAACCCAAACCCCCACTATAGCCGATTTCCGCCATTTTACCCCGATTTAGGATCGCACATTTCTCCAACACTATGCCAGCCGCGGCTCTAATTTTTTGCATGCTCTTAGGGACCCCAACTGGCTACCTACAAACCAAGTTTGAGCTCGATCGGAGCCATAGGGGCCGAGCAAGCTCCAAACCCAATCTGCTCTTTACGTATATGCATTTGACCCAGATTTAGGATCGCACTTTTCTCCGAAACTATGGCAGCCGCGGCTCTAATTTTTTGCATGCGCGTAGGGACCCCAAGTGCCTACCTACATACCAAGTTTGAGCTCGATCGGAGTCATAGCGGCGGAGCAAGTTCCAAACCCAAACCCCCACTATAGCCGATCTCCGCCATTTTACCCCGATTTAGGATCGCACTTTTCTCCGACACTATGGCAGCCGCGGCTCTAATTTTTTGCATGCTCTTAGGGACCCCAACTGGCTACCTACAAACCAAGTTTGAGCTCGATCGGAGCCATAGGGGCCGAGCAAGCTCCAAACCCAATCTGCTCTTTACGTATATGCATTTGACCCAGATTTAGGATCGCACTTTTCTCCGACACTATGGCAGCCGCGGCTCTAATTTTTTGCATGCACGTAGGGACTCCAAGTGCCTACCTACATACCAAGTTTGAGCTTGATCGGAGTCATAGCGGCGGAGCAAGTTCCAAACCCAAACCCCCACTATAGCCGATTTCCGCCATTTTACCCCGATTTAGGATCGCACTTTTCTCCGACACTATGGCAGCCGCGGCTCTAATTTTTTGCATGCTCTTAGGGACCCCAACTGGCTACCTACAAACCAAGTTTGAGCTCGATCGGAGCCATAGGGGCCGAGCAAGCTCCAAACCCAATCTGCTCTTTACGTATATGCATTTGACCTCGATTTAGGATCGCACTTTTCTCCGACACTATGGCAGCCGCGGCTCTAATTTTTTGCATGCGCGTAGGGACCCCAAGTGCCTACCTACATACCAAGTTTGAGCTCGATCGGAGTCATAGCGGCGGAGGAAGTTCCAAACCCAAACCCAAACTATAGCCGATTTCGGCCATTTTACCCCGATTTACGATCGCACTTTTCTCCGACACTATGGCAACCGCGGCTCCGATTTTTTGCCTGCGCGTAGGGACCCCAAGTGCCTACCTACAAAAAAAGTTTGAGCTCGATCGGAGCCATAGGGGCCGAGCAAGCTCCAAACCCAATCTGCTCTTTACGTATATGCATTTGACCCCGATTTAGGATCGCACTTTTCTCCGACACTATGGCAGCCGCGGCTCCGATTTTTTGCATGCGCGTAGGGACCCCAAGTGCCTACCTACAAACCAAGTTTGAGCTCGATCGGAGTCATAGCGGCGCAGCATGTTCCAAACCCAAACCCCCACTATAGCCGATTTTTGCCATTTTACCCCGATTTAGGATCGCACTTTTCTCCGACACTATGGCAGCCGCGGCTCCGATTTTTTGCATGCTCGTAGGGACCCCAAGTGCCTACCTACAAACCAAGTTTGAGCTCGATCGGAGCCATAGCGGCGGAGCAAGCTCCAAACCCAATCTGCTCTTTACGTATATGCATTGCCCCAGATTTAGGATCGCACTTTTCTCCGACACTATGGCAGCCGCGGCTCTAATTTTGTGCATGCGCGTAGGGACCCCAAATGCCTACCTACATACCAAGTTTGAGCTCGATCTGAGTCATAGCGGCGGAGCAAGTTCCAAACCCAAACCCCCACTATAGCCGATTTCCGCCATTTTACCCCGATTTAGGATCGCACTTTTCTCCGACACTATGGCAGCCGCGGCTCTAATTTTTTGCATGCTCTTAGGGACCCTAACTGGCTACCTACAAACCAAGTTTGAGCTCGATCGGAGCCATAGGGGCCGAGCAAGCTCCAAACCCAATCTGCTCTTTACGTATATGCATTTGACCCAGATTTAGGATCGCACTTTCTCCGACACTATGACAGCCGCGGCTCTAATTTTTTGCATGCGCGTAGGGACCCCAAGTGCCTACCTACATACCAAGTTTGAGCTCGATCGGAGTCATAGCGGCGGAGCAAGTTCCAAACCCAAACCCCAACTATAGCCGATTTCCGCCATTTTACCCCGATTTAGGATCGCACTTTTCTCCAACACTATGGCAGCCGCGGCTCTAATTTTTTGCATGCTCTTAGGGACCCCAACTGGCTACCTACAAACCAAGTTTGAGCTCGATCGGAGCCATAGGGCCCGAGCAAGCTCCAAACCCAATCTGCTCTTTACGTATATGCATTTGACCCAGATTTAGGATCGCACTTTCTCCGACACTATGACAGCCGCGGCTCTAATTTTTTGCATGCGCGTAGGGACCCCAAGTGCCTACCTACATACCAAGTTTGAGCTCGATCGGAGTCATAGCGGCGGAGCAAGTTCCAAACCCAAACCCCAACTATAGCCGATTTCCGCCATTTTACCCCGATTTAGGATCGCACTTTTCTCCAACACTATGGCAGCCGCGGCTCTAATTTTTTGCATGCTCTTAGGGACCCCAACTGGCTACCTACAAACCAAGTTTGAGCTCGATCGGAGCCATAGGGGCCGAGCAAGCTCCAAACCCAATCTGCTCTTTACGTATATGTATTTGACCCTGATTTAGGATCGCACTTTTCTCAAACACTATGGCAGCCGCGGCTCTAATTTTTTGCATGCGCGTAGGGACCCCAAGTGCCTACCTACATACCAAGTTTGAGCTCGATCGGAGTCATAGCGGCGGAGCAAGTTCCAAACCCAAACCCCCACTATAGCCGATTTCCGCCATTTTACCCCGATTTAGGATCGCACTTTTCTCCGACACTATGGCAGCCGCGGCTCTAATTTTTTGCATGCTCTTAGGGACCCCAACTGGCTAAATACAAACCAAGTTTGAGCTCGATCGGAGCCATAGGGGCCGAGCAAGCTCCAAACCCAATCTGCTCTTTACGTATATGCATTTGACCTCGATTTAGGATCGCACTTTTCTCCGACACTATGGCAGCCGCGGCTCTAATTTTTTGCATGCGCGTAAGAACCCCAAGTGCCTACCTACAAACCAAGTTTGAGCTCGATCGGGGAAATAGCGGCGGAGTAAGTTCCAAACCCAAACCCCCACAATAGCCGATTTCGGAGCCATAGGGGCCGAGCAAGCTCCAAACCCAATCTGCTCTTTACGTATATGCATTTGACCCCGATTTAGGATCGCACTTTTCTCCGACACTATGGCAGCCGCGGCTCCGATTTTTTGCATGCGCGTAGGGACCCCAAGTGCCTACCTACAAACCAAGTTTGAGCTCGATCGGAGTCATAGCGGCGCAGCATGTTCCAAACCCAAACCCCCACTATAGCCGATTTTTGCCATTTTACCCCGATTTAGGATCGCACTTTTCTCCGACACTATGGCAGCCGCGTCTCCGATTTTTTGCATGCTCGTAGGGACCCCAAGTGCCTACCTACAAACCAAGTTTGAGCTCGATCGGAGCCATAGCGGCGGAGCAAGCTCCAAACCCAATCTGCTCTTTACGTATATGCATTGCCCCAGATTTAGGATCGCACTTTTCTCCGACACTATGGCAGCCGCGGCTCTAATTTTGTGCATGCGCGTAGGGACCCCAAATGCCTACCTACATACCAAGTTTGAGCTCGATCTGAGTCATAGCGGCGGAGCAAGTTCCAAACCCAAACCCCCACTATAGCCGATTTCCGCCATTTTACCCCGATTTAGGATCGCACTTTTCTCCGACACTATGGCAGCCGCGGCTCTAATTTTTTGCATGCTCTTAGGGACCCTAACTGGCTACCTACAAACCAAGTTTGAGCTCGATCGGAGCCATAGGGGCCGAGCAAGCTCCAAACCCAATCTGCTCTTTACGTATATGCATTTGACCCAGATTTAGGATCGCACTTTCTCCGACACTATGACAGCCGCGGCTCTAATTTTTTGCATGCGCGTAGGGACCCCAAGTGCCTACCTACATACCAAGTTTGAGCTCGATCGGAGTCATAGCGGCGGAGCAAGTTCCAAACCCAAACCCCAACTATAGCCGATTTCCGCCATTTTACCCCGATTTAGGATCGCACTTTTCTCCAACACTATGGCAGCCGCGGCTCTAATTTTTTGCATGCTCTTAGGGACCCCAACTGGCTACCTACAAACCAAGTTTGAGCTCGATCGGAGCCATAGGGCCCGAGCAAGCTCCAAACCCAATCTGCTCTTTACGTATATGCATTTGACCCAGATTTAGGATCGCACTTTCTCCGACACTATGACAGCCGCGGCTCTAATTTTTTGCATGCGCGTAGGGACCCCAAGTGCCTACCTACATACCAAGTTTGAGCTCGATCGGAGTCATAGCGGCGGAGCAAGTTCCAAACCCAAACCCCAACTATAGCCGATTTCCGCCATTTTACCCCGATTTAGGATCGCACTTTTCTCCAACACTATGGCAGCCGCGGCTCTAATTTTTTGCATGCTCTTAGGGACCCCAACTGGCTACCTACAAACCAAGTTTGAGCTCGATCGGAGCCATAGGGGCCGAGCAAGCTCCAAACCCAATCTGCTCTTTACGTATATGTATTTGACCCTGATTTAGGATCGCACTTTTCTCAAACACTATGGCAGCCGCGGCTCTAATTTTTTGCATGCGCGTAGGGACCCCAAGTGCCTACCTACATACCAAGTTTGAGCTCGATCGGAGTCATAGCGGCGGAGCAAGTTCCAAACCCAAACCCCCACTATAGCCGATTTCCGCCATTTTACCCCGATTTAGGATCGCACTTTTCTCCGACACTATGGCAGCCGCGGCTCTAATTTTTTGCATGCTCTTAGGGACCCCAACTGGCTATGCATTTGACCCAGATTTAGGATCGCACTTTTCTCCGACACTATGGCAGCCGCGGCTCCGATTTTTCGTGTGCGCGTAGGGACCCCAAGTGCCTACCTACAAACAAAGTTTGAGCTCCATCGGAGTCATAGCGGCGGAGCGAGTTCCAAACCCAAACCCCCAGTATAGCCGATTTCGGCCATTTTACCCCGATTTAGGATCGCACTTTTCTTCGACACTATGGCAGCCGCGGCTCCGATTTTTTGCATGCACGTAAGGACCCAAAGTGCCTTCCTGCAAACCAAGTTTGAGCTCGATCTGAGCCATAGGGGCCGAGCAAGCTCCAAACCAAATCTGCTCTTTACGTATATGCATTTGACCCAGATTTAGGATCGCACTTTTCTCCGACACTATGGCAGACGCGGCTCCGATTTTTTGCATGCGCGTAAGGACCCCAAGTGCCTACCTACAAACCAAGTTTGAGCTCGATCGGAGCCATAGGGGCAGAGCAAGCTCCAAACCCAATCTGCTCTTAACGTATATGCATTTGACTTAGATTTTGGATCAGACTTTTCTCCGACACTATGGCAGACGCGGCTCCGATTTTTTGCATGCGCGTAGGGACCCCAAGTGCCTACCTACAAACCAAGTTTGAGCTCGATCGGAGTCATTGCGGCGGAGCAAGTTCCAAACCCAAACCCCTACTATAGCCGATTTCGGCCATTTTACCCCGATTTAGGATCGCACTTTTCTCCGACACTATGGCAGCCGCGGCTCTGATTTTTTGCATGCACGTAAGGACCCCAAGTGCCTACCTACAAACCAAGTTTGAGCTCGATCGGAGCAATAGGGGACGAGCAAGCTCCAAACCCAATCTGCTCTTTACGTATATGCATTTGACCCTGATTTAGGATCGCACTTTTCTCCGACACTATGGCAGCCGCGGCTCTAATTTTTTGCATGCGCGTAGGCACCCTAAGTGCCTACCTACAAACTAAGTTTGAGCTCGATCGGAGTCATAGCGGCGGAGCAAGTTCCACACCCAAACCCCCTCTATAGCCGAT
Organism: Fragum fragum; assembly: GCA_946902895.1. Lineage (NCBI taxonomy): Eukaryota > Metazoa > Mollusca > Bivalvia > Cardiida > Cardiidae > Fragum > Fragum fragum. Next base: position 45,788,206 of record OX336380.1, on the reverse strand, counting down.
TTCGGCCATTTAACAACGATTAAGGATCGCACTTTTTCGCCAACACTATGGCAGCCGCGGCTCCGAATTTTTGCATGCTCTTAGGGACCCCAACTGGCTACCTACGAACCAAGTTTGAGCTTGATCGGAGTCATAGCGGCGCAGCAAGTTCCAAACCCAAACCCCCACTATAGCCGATTTCGGCCATTTTACCCCGATTTAGGATCGCACTTTTCTCCGACATGATAGTCTTTTGGGTGAATGGGTATGTTTCGAAACCTATTTTCAATTTAAATTTATACCGGGCCCGAAATGTTCCACGAGGAGTGTGTCATAATCGATTGAATCATAATAGTATATTGGCGCTTAAGGATGTGATCTTTAACTGATGGAAGAAGAGATCATGGATTATCCGGAATTCTGCAGGGGAACTTGGAAAGCAAACGAAATTAGCAAATAGATTTAGTGGCATGTGGTGCGGAAATTCTGCAAAGGTCTTGCTCATTTGAGAGCTTTGCCGTCAAATTTATGGGTTGTTCCTACAGGCGGGTTATTGATTTCTGTCAAAATTAAAGCCATATATTCCCAAGAGAAAGGAAAAACGTATCGTTAATAAGTTCATTAATCAATCAAGGGCCTTTTTGATACCAATATGCAAACGTAGGCAATGAGTGATGATCTCTGGAAAGAGTATCTATGTTTTTATGCCCCCACCACTAAATGTGTGTGTGTGGGGGGGACATATAGATTTGCCTTTCTCCGTCCGTCCGTACTTCCGTCCCGAAATTGTCCTGGGCATAACTCTGAAAGAATAATAGCTATCAACTTGAAACTTCATAGATGGACAGACCTCATTGAGGAAAAGTGCAGTGCACAAGAACCAAGACTGTTGCTTGTATAATTTTGGAGTTATTCCCCTTTATTATTTTAAAGACTTACATTTTGTCCGGGGCATATCTCTGAAAGTATAATAGCTATCAATTTGAAACTTCATAGGTGGATAGACCTCATTGAGGAAAAGTGCAGTGCTCAAGAACCACAACTCTTGCTTGCATAATTTGAGTAATTACCCTTTGTTATTTTAAAGACTTACATTTTGTCCGGAGAAAATCGCTGAAAGTATAATAGCTATCAACTGGAAACATCATAGCTGGATAGATCTCGTTGAGGAGAAGAGCAGTGCACAAGAACCACAACTCTTGCTTACTTAATTTTGGAGTTATTACCCTTTGTTATTTTAAAGACTTACATTTTGTCCGGGGCATATCTCTCAAAGTATATTACCTTTCAACTTGAAACATCTCAGGTGGATAGACCTCATTGAGGAGAAGTGCAATGCACAAGAACCACAACTCTTGCTTGCATAATTTTTTAGTATTTGCCCTTTCTTATTTTAAAGACTTACATTTTGTCCGTAGCACATCTCTGAAAGTATGATATCTATCAACTTGAAACTTCATAGGTGGATAGACTTCATTGAGGAGAAGTGCAGTGCACACGAACCCCCAACTCTTGCTTGCATAATTTTGGAGTTATAGCCCTTTGTTACTATCAAAGCTACCGTTCTCAAAGCTCTTGTTCTAATCAATTATGACTCGTATTTATTTTCATTTTCCGCGGCTAATATTTATTCCGACATTTGTCTCACACCAATGGTCGATAATCGTAAAACTAATTCGGATGATCAGCTTGCGGCTTTAAAAGTATGCAGTGGTATTATTGGTAGAAATGCCAAGAATCTATTATAATGCGATATGACTATGCCTAGACGGGCTAAAATAATTTCCTCGCGGCGGTAGGATCTATTGTCAGGTAGCCATTCACCAAAATCCTGTTTAATAGTATAAAGTTTGTTATCTTGGTTTACAGGTTCGTCCCAACAACTCTGCCATACATCCCGAATAAATCTACTGACCTAGGGCTTAAAGGAATTTCAAATGGTAAAACATCGAGTGATAATGCCTTCTTGGCAGCTTTGTCTGCCTTTTCATTACTACGAATGCCAACGAGGCTGGATAGGTAACAAAAAACGAGTGCCATAATAGTGTTTTATGGCCTGTTGACACATGTGGTTTAAATTTTAAGATAGGGACGACTGACTGAATAAAAAGTGTTGTCAGGCCCGTCGACACATATGGTTAAAATTTAAAGATAGGGACGACTGAATGAATGTATAGTGTTTAAAGCCCGTCGACACACATGGTCATATTGGGCGCAAAACAAGTAACTAAAAAGTACAGTATGCAAAAAAGGAATCGATTTAAAAAGTAAATTTCCGACAATCAAAAACAATACTAAAGTTGTAAACTTTAACAATTATTTACTTAAACTGATATTTACAACCAGAAAAGATGAACAATCATGTACAGTTCTAAAAAATTATCTAATAAGATCCTAAAATTATATTTTTGTAGTACAAACTAATGGCTTTCAGGAAATGAAATACGCGTGCTATTGTGACACTTTCAAAAAGCTGACGAATACTGTCAACCTTGAAAAATCTTTCTCTGGTATTAAAATCAACGCAGTCAATAAAGATGTGTTTTACAGTAAAAGCGTCGAAGGGAATCCACCATGACACCTCTTCTGCTTTAAGAAGAAAAGAATGCGTCAGATTAGTATGACCTAAGCGTAAACGGGCTAAATTAATTTATTCACGGCAATTTGATCTAGAGCTAGGAAGCCATTCACAAAGATCCTGTTTACAGGATCGCCAAACCAACTTTGCCAAACATCCTGAATAAGACTACTGATCAAGGGCTTATAGGAACTTCAAATGGTAAATCATCGAGTGATTATGTCTCCTTGGCAGCTTTGTCTGCCTCTTCATTACCACGAATACCAATGTGGCTAGGGAGCAAGAAAAAAAAAACGAGACGAACACAATAAAGCTGAGCCATTTTATCTTGTAGTCTTACTATAAGGGGGTTGTCAGTTTTTTCAAGTTTCATCGCTTGCATACTTGACAAAGAATCGGTGAACTATCGGTGTAAATCTCTTCGTATGATACGTGTTTCTCTTTAATTTCAAAAATTTTGTTTTAAAACAGTTGAATCTGTTGTATCCTTTTTGCTGGAAGCAAGATCGTAAAGAAACGTTGGACTTTTGCAGGTCCACAAGGGAACATCAGGCATAATGTGATTATAAGGAATTGATTTAAGCTCTAAATATCATTAAATGGAAAATTTCTTTCGGCGTAAATCTAAAGATGGTTAATAAGCTTCCGCATAAAGACTGTTTACTGGTGATGTTCTAAAGGCACCTAATGCTAGGCGCAATCCTTGATTATGAAAAGAATCATGTTTATCAAGGTATGAAGGGCGTGCTTAGCCATTAACAGCACAGCCATAATCCAACTTAACTTTTTTATCGGCTCCTCAGTCCAAACTGGATACGGCACGTAAGAGATTAAGAGCTTTATGGCACTTATTGCTCAAGTTATGACAAAACGAGAGTTTAGAGCCAAAAGGAAGTCCTAAACTCTGAAAAAACTTCTATTCGCACTCCATCTAGGTTTATTTCAGGATCAAGGAGAAATGTTCTTCATTGACAAATGTGCATACACTTGGTTTTCTTCTTTGAAAACTTAAAGCCTTATTCATTCGACCATTTACTAAGATTGTTTAAGACTTGCTGTAAGTGCCTTTCAATTGTATACATATGTTTTGATCTGTTAGGGATACAGAAGTCATCAACGTAAAGAAACATTCCACACCGGTACAAATAGTTTAGACAATGTTATTAATTATGAAACTAAATAAAGTCACAGATAAAAAACTTCCCTGTTAGACGCCAAGTTTTTGTTCATGTGGACCAGAAAAAAGTATCTCCAACCCTGACTCTAAACTGAAGTTCATCTAAAAATGCATAAATGAAATAAGCAAGGCGACCTCGAATACCGAAATCAAAGAGGTCATCCATAATTCCATACTTCCAAGTGTCTCATAGGCACTTTCAAAATCGAAAAAGACAGAAACAATATGTTCTTTCTTTTTAAAGGCTTTTCAAATATGTCCCGAATCGGACAAGACGATGAAGAACGCTGGACTGAGGTTTTCAGACGGTCATTTACCGTTCTTTCTATGGTATTGCATAAACAACTCGTTAAGGCTAAAGGAAGATAGTTTGAATGGTTTGTAGAATCTTTACCTGGTTGAGGTTTAGGAATCACAATAGCTTCCCGCCAAGAGGCTGAAATTACTACCGTTTTTCAAACCTTGTTAAAAATATCCAAGTAGGCAATGAAGGATACGAGATGACAAACGGTTAAGGAATCGGCAATTAAGGAAACGAGATGGCAAACGTCTAAGGAACTGATAACGGATATAATCAGACCCGAAAGCAGTGTCATGACACTTGTTTAAAGCTTCCTTTAACTTTTTTACAGAAAAGTCTCTATTGTAGCTTTCCAGGTTCCTGGAACTAAAGTTAAGCTTGGACTTTTCCCTTTGCCTTGAAATTTTTGAGAGGTGTGTGAGTAATTAGAACAGGAGGATTTTCTTGGCAAATGTACCTGTCATATTTGGAAGAAACTGATTTATTATAATCCATTTTAAGGTGACCGACACATGATTGTAAATTTAATCTAGAAACATACGGCCTCCAAGACTAACGTTTACTGTGTTTGATAGTTCTACGAGCTTTCGCACGTGCAATTTTAAACTTGTAAAGATTTTCTTCGTAGGCCTAAGGCCAAATGCTTTTAGAGCAGATTTTCTCTCATATAAAGCAATTTTTACAATCATCATTAAGCCATGGCTTGTTTGAATTTTTAGGATCAAGCGATGTCCGAGGAATTCTTTTCTCTGCAGTCGAAAAAGTAAAAATGAAAAAGGGTCTTCAGAGTTGTCGCAGTCATCAACGGCTTCGGGATTTATTGACTGCTCGCAGGTAGCTTTAAAAAGATCCAAATTAGGTTTGCTGAGTTTCCATCGTCTGGGTAGTACCTGGACTGATGGTCCCGATTCAAAAACATGAATCGGAGAGTGGTGGCTCCCATGAAGATCAGAATCAACTTTCCACGTAAAAACTGGAAAATAATCAGGGCTGCAAATAGTCAGATCCTGTAATAGATAATTTGAAGTGCAGTATGAAGAGGTAGAAGACTTGTTATTTAGTAACACAAGATCATGATTGATAATGAAATATTCGACAATACGATCTTTGTTGTCAGTGTTTGCTACACCCCATAAGGTATGAAGAGATTTAAAATCTCCAACCAATCTGAAAGGTTGAGATAATTTGTGGTCAAAATTTCTAGTTACTAATGTCTTCATTAGAACTGGGTGGATAGATTGAGCATAATGTAATAGGTTGACAGCTACTGCCTGCAAAGTGGTGTCTATACTGACATTTCGGTGAGGAATGTTGTTATTCACAAATATACCAACGCCACTAGATGCCTTTTCGTTGCATGTAAAGTTCTTCAAATAGCAAGAATGATATTTCAGTGAAAAATTATCCGTGTCTTTAAAAATGTTTCATGTAAACATACTGTGACTAGTTAATTCTTAGAAACTAAAAGATTCAGCTCCTCAAAATTGCCTTTGACAATTCCATTGAATATAATTCGCCATTAAAAATATCATTATAAAGTGTATACCACGTAAGAATGGAAATAAGTGATTTTCTTTACACCGGTTAGATTAATTCTGTTCCCACCTTGCCTAATTTGATCGGGTTGTGCATATTGTGGTTTGTGGAAGATGGAGGACAAGGAATCGAATCTTCAGATTCGTCCTCCATGCCCTCATCGGCCCATCATCAAAATCGCTAGAGCAATTGGATGTCGGTATTGGAGGATTTACCTTCTCAATTTGAAGGCGAAGACGAGCTCGCCTTAGAGGGGCTGGCTCCGAATAAGTTGCAGAACATTACAATTACTAGACGTTTTTTGGTATTTTAGTTGCACCCTTTTGAATATTTTTCTTTTGAATTTTAGCTGCTGCTGCTTAATCTTTACTGTCGCAAACTTTCACATTTGAAACTTAATTGATGCTTTTCTCCAGATAACATTTAATTTACCTTGTCACGAACGTCAGGATACATTTCAGAGAGTATTTTTAGCACGCGTTCGCATGTATTTCATTCCTCTGGCTAAGGTGCAGAATAAGCATTATTATCATAGGTATTTGCGTCTCTCTTGATTTTACTATTTTTTCTAGCCTCGAAGTAATGAACTGATTGTCTACATTTAATGGTTAAAATTTCTTTCTTTCTTTAACTTGTCGGCTGATCCATTCCACAATTTAAGCATATGAAGTCATTATCGCAGGTATCTTCATCATGTTCTTCAAGATCTAAACAAAATGCACATTTCGTACGAATTTCATTTACTTTACAAATCAATACCAAGTCCCTTACCGGCTTTATATGTATCCCTAGAGCGATATCTTTTTCGGCTGGTAAGGGGATTACTACTTCTCCAAATTATTAAAAATGTATCGGACTTTATATGCAAATCATTAACACATACACACAAACATAAACAAAAGGACCATGATGGTCCTAGATCGCCTATAATGTCTGCTTTTTAAACAATGCAACCAGAAACAAATAACTATAACCCGTTTCATGAAGATTGAGCAAAAATATTGTGGCCTCTAGAGTGTAAACAAAGAAATTGTCATTTTGGCCCTTTTTCCAGTGTTTTCCTAGAGAACCTTCCAATAATCTATAAGATTCATCTTTATGTCATAACAATTATCCTGATCAGGTTTCATGGCGAGTAAGCCTCTACAGTGCTAACAAAGAAATTGTCATTAAGTCCCATTTCCCTGTGCTTTCCAAAAAGAACCTTCCTATAATCGATAGGCTTCATCATAGTGACCTAACAATTATTCTGACCAATTTTCATGAAGATTGGGACAGAATTGTGGCCTCTAGAAAATAAACAAAGAAATTGTCATTAGGACCCCTTTTCCTGTGTTTTTCAAAAGAAACTTCCGATAATCAATATGGTTCATCCTTATGTCCTAATAATCATTCTGGCCTAGTTTCATGAAGATTTAGCCAAATTTGTGGCCTCTAGCGTAAACAAAGAAATTGTCATTATGGCCTTTTCCCCTGTGTTTTCCTAGAGAACCTTCCTATAATCTATAAGGTCTCTAGAAAGTAAACAAAGAAATTGTCGCTGAGGCCCCTTTCCTGTGTTTACTAAAGAACCTTCCGATAATCAAAATGGTTCATTCTTATGTTCAAAAAAATTTCTGACCTAGTTATATGAAGATTTAGCCTAATTCTTGGCCTCCAGAGTGTAAATAAAGAAATTGTTATTGTGGCCCCTTCTCCTGTGTTTTAGAGTAGAACCCTCCAATAATCAATAGGGTTCATCTTCATGTCTTAACAAGTATTCTGACCAAGTTTCATTGATGATTGGGTGAAAACTGTTGACTCTAGAGGGTAAACACTTCAAATGTTGACGCCGCATGACGCACGACATACATTCAAAGCTTACCATGAGCACTTTGTGCTCCGGTGAGATAAAACCATGCGTGTTTTTGTTATTTGCCAAATTATACTTCATACGCCACTTTGGTCAGTCATAAAACAGGAGCTTGAGCACCTTACAATGTATTCCTGGTAATTCTCTCACCAGTACAAACCTACAAACCTTTACAAACCTTGGATGGGCAATGGACTACAATTAAACTCATCATTATTAATATTTTACTTATTTTGCAAAAGCATCCATATCTTGCTAAAAAATCAATGGACTGGAATTGGAACTCGTTCTGTAATTCATCAAAGCTGATTCACTTACCAAAAATCAGCTCAATAAATGAAAGTGTAAAAAGTCCAGAAAACTGCAGTTTCCCAAATTTAGAACCTATATCTTCCTCAAGAATAAAGTGACAAGAACAAAACTTGAACTCGTTCTGTAACTCATCATTATACTCAATTACCAAAAATTAGTTCAATACCTGTAACCGTTTTAGAAAAAAACTCTGAAATTTCTTGGTAGTTTTCTGAGTCCAACATCCGTATCCTGATAAAAAATGAATGGACCGGAACGAAACTTAAAATCATTCTGTAACTAATCATTGCTGGCTCACTTACCAAAAATCAGCACAATGCCTGCAAGCATTTAGAAAAAGTCTGGAAAACTGTAATTTCCAGGTAATTTTCTAAGTCTAGCATCCTTATCTCCCTCAAGATATTAATGGACCGGAACAATAACTGCAACAATAAGAAAAATAGTCAGATTAATCAAAATTTTTGGTAATTATCGGAGTCAAGCATCCGTATCTTCAATCAATACGCTGGAACCAAACTTAAACTTGTTCTATAACTCATATATACTCACTTACATACCAAAAACTACCTTCATATCGCAAAGGATTTAGAAAAAAAAGTCAGGAAAACTGAAATTTCCTGGTAATTTTTATATCCAGCGTGCGGTTCTTGTACAAAAATCAATGGAACGAAACCCAACTCGAACTTGTTCTGTAACTCATTGACGTAACTCATCAAAAACAAGCTGAATTACTCCAAGGGCTAGGAAAAAGTCAGAAAACTGATAAGTCAGGACTGACAGACGGACGGACAGGCTGACGGAGCGCAAAACTAAAGTCCCCTTCGATTTCGCCGGCAGCGGACAAATTTCTTTCATGCGTTGGATTAACACTTAGAATTATTTTGATCTTAATGGCATTTATGAAAAGGTTTTGGGCCGCGATTATGGTTTTCTTATTAATTTTAATTCATGTTTTGAGAGAATATATTGCTCCAAGACACGAAAGCCTAATTGAAAACCTGATGCTAAAATGATTTTAGGTTCAGGGCAATAACAAGCATGTTTGCGAACATCAAACGTTATTTGAACTCTACTCTTGTGCTTCAGAAGAGTTTTTGTTGTATCTGGTTTTGGTTACTCTCCTTTGCATTTGCAGATGAACTTGTATGGGTAGGGGAAACTGATGCGTTTTGTTCCGTTGATATAGCGGAAACAAATTATTATTTAATTTGTGTCCTTTGCATTTGCAGATGAATTTTTATGGGCGGGGGAAACTGATACGTTTTGTTCCGTTGATATAGCGGAAACAAATTATTATTTAATTCGTGTCCGAATGGGCGGCTGGTAGGACTTCTTGTCAATGGTACAGGACTTGACCTTGAGTTATGGTATGGGCAACTTTAAAATTGATATCACCCGTTTCCCTCAGGCCTTAAAATCATAATGACGACATACTTCCTCTCCATTAGTGGAAGCAGAATTCCGAATGGTAATTGCATGTTTTAACAAATTCGAAGCTTCAATATGAGTATTTTCGATTGAAACCGTGAAAAATATATGAATGACTTTGGACTTTTATTGAATTGGGTTTTAACGCCGCTTTTTACAGTATTTCAGTCATATCGCGGGGGCTGGAGCACCTAACAATGGATTCCTGGTATTTCTCACACCAGTACTACCATTACACCCTTTTCTAGCCTCCAATTACTATCCCAATTAGGTTTACAATTATCCACCCATGGTCAGATACAAATGACAGAAAGAATATGTGCCGATGCCGGGAAGCGAATCCATGACATCCCACGATTGATTTTTGTTTGTTTTGAATGGGGTTTTACGCCGCTTTCAACAATCTTTCAGTTATATCGCGGCGGCTTGAGCACCTAACAATGGAATCCTGGAATTTCTCACACCAGTACTACTGTTACATCCCTTCCTAGCCTCCAGCTATTATCCCACATAGATCTACGATTATCGATCCATTGGCGAGAGACAAATAGTCGGAAAAGATGAGTGCCACCGTCGGGGATCAAACCCGGGACCTCTAGATTGACAGTGCGACGCGCTACCAACTGCGCTATCACGGCGGCTCCCACGATTGAAGAATAGGAGTCTGGCGACTTCGCTATGACGGCGGCTTGGTATTAAATGTAATGAATGTTATGAATGTTTATTGAGTTTTACTGCGAGGTCACTCTCTTCATATGCAGGAAACATTTTGTTTGGATATATAAATGTAAAGCTTTGTCCTTACTAAAAAAAGGGTCTCAACGGGGATGCCTTTATCTAAAGAAAGGGGAACCTTTTTTTTTGGTCGAAGACTCACTCGTAATTTGATTACATGGAGGCCACCCCATTTTAGTTGAGCTGGTCCGGATTCCTGATTTATTTGAGTTATGGCAGATGAAGTCGATTTTCTCAGCGCTTCGTAATGTGGCGGTTGATGGGCAGGCTAGATGGCACCGATGTCAAATGACTGGTAAGATGAGTTTGACTGTCGGCTAAGAATCGCCTCTGCTACTTAAACGTAGTTAATGGCGGGATGACGACTGTTCCGGCATGATGCCTGTAGAAGCTGATTTGGTCTCATTTCCCCTCGCAAAAAGTACCTGGGCTGTTGCTGACCTAGCGTCCGGAAAACCAAGGACAGAAACATTCAGACAAAATGATGCAAAAGATAGAGGATAAAACGGGATCCAGAGGCCAACAATTCCAGCATATAACGCTAATTTTCTGAATATGATATTCTTTGAGTTGTCAATAGACGTCAAAACATATCAAATATCAAAGCGCTTGTCTTAATGATTTAGAAGATTTTCAAAGCAATTCTTTAAAGTATTTTGGTAGAGTGTCAATAGGTGATGATACCTACCATCAAAGCTCTATGTCTTATCGTTTGGGAGAAGAAGTTTTTTAAAGATTTCCTTCTTTATTCCTTTGTAAAATCAGGGATCGCACAGAAAAGGGCTAAATTTCAGAATAAGGTAATTCTTTGAAGTATTTTGGTAGAGGGCCAATAGGTGATGATATGAACCAAATATCAAAGCTCTAGGCCTTATCGATTTGGAGAAGAAGTTTTTCAAAGATTTCCTTCTGTATTCTTTGTACAATCAAGCATCGCACAGAAAAAGCCTTATTTTCAGAATATGGTAAATTTTGAAGTTTTTTGATAGAGAGCCATTCGGGGATTATACATACCGAATATCAAAGCCCTAGGCCCTATCGTTTAAGAGAAGAAAATTTTCAAAGATGTTCTTCTTTATTCCTTTGAAAATCAGGGATCGCACAGAAAAAGCTAATTTTCAGAATACGGTTATTCTTTTGAGTGTTTTTGGTAGAGGGTCAATAGGAGGTGATATGTACCAAATATCAAAGCTCTTGGCCTTACCGTTTAGGAGGAGAAGATTTTCAAAGATTCTTTTGTAAAATCAGGGAACGCTCAGAAAAGGTCTAATTTTAAGAGTACAGTAATTCTTTGAAGTATTATGGTAGAGGGTCAATATTCAGACAAATATCGATTGCATTTAATAAGGAATTATAAATACGTTCATTTTACATGTAGGGAAGGAAAAAATAATCCTTTCCTGTTCAACCCCTGATATTTACATCCCTGTGATTTTATAATTGCAATAAGCAATTTCTTCTTTTCCAACGATATTTTCTTCCCTGCTGAATGGTTATTTTTCATTTTAAATCCAATTCAATTTTAGTCTGCAAAACCCTTGAAGTTAGGCATGTCTGAAATTTTTCAAATGTTGTCAGATTGTCAGTGACCAATCTTCAACCTTTTCTTTCCTTCTCCATTATACGCTTAGAAAAAACTGAAAAATGTAGAAAGGATGTCGTTGCTCGTTATAGGTAATGCTTTAATTCCCCTCAAAGGTTTCATTCTGTAGGATAAAAAACATTTTAACTTAAGTTGTTTTCAGCTCCTATCAGTTTGAAACTGGTAATTGAAATATAAGTTTAACCTATTACCAAAATATAATTTTAAGACTGGTCCGAATTCAAAGAAGTTGCAGACAACAATCAAAAGATGATGACATCTATTAACTATTGCGACCGTGTTTTGTCCGTCGTCGTGCGTTAATTTTTTTACATTTTCGAATGAGTGAATGAATGAATGAATGGAGTTTTATGGCCCGTCGACAACTAAGGTCATGTTGGGCGCATAACAAGTAAATGAAACGGTGCCTTTGTGTAAAACGGAGATGGATTTAAACAGTAAAATGTAGAGTCAAACAACAATAGTAGAATTATACCTAACAATCAATTACTAAAACCGATCTATACGAACAATAAAAATCTAGACAATCATGAACAGGTCTATAAATTGCTTACAAGAACCTAAAATCATATTTTGCTGTAAAAATTGATGGCTTTCAGGAAATCAAAAATAAGTTCGATTCTGACGCTTTCAAAAAGCTGCCTCATACTGTCAGCCTTGAAATATTGATCTCTGTACATAGAACAATCAATACAATCTATAAAAATATGTTTGACAGTAAGAGGAGCGTCGCATGGAATACACATTGGAGTTTCGTCTCCTTTAAGAAGAAATAAATGCGTCAAGTGAGTGTGGCCAATGCGTAAACGGGCCAAAATGATTTCTTCTCGGCGATTTGATCTATATCCAGGTAGCCATTCACCAAGACTCTGTTTAATAGAATAAAGTTTATTATCTTGGTTTGCGGGATCGTCCAAACAATTCTGCCAGACATCCCGAATAAAATGATGTATTAAAGGTTTAAAATCACTAAAAGAAACTTCGAAGGGTAAAACATCTAGTGATAATGCCTCCTTGGCAGCCTTATCTGCCTCCTCATTACCACGAATACCAATGTGGCTAGGGAGCCAACAAAAAACAAGATCAACATCACTATCAAGTTTTGAAATCTTATTCAGTAATTTAATTATAAGAGGATTGTCTGTTTTCTCGTGTTCGAGCGCTTGCATACTCGACATTGAATCAGTGAAAACAATATAGCGCCAATAACCATCTTCGATCATGTGATCGAGCGCAAGATCAATCGCCTTAAGTTCTGCTGAAAATACGGAGGAGTTGTTTGCTAGACGAAACTGATATTTTTCGCCATCTAGAACAGTGGCTGAAGCAACTTTCTCTCCATCCTTCGAACCATTTGTATAAATCTCTTCGTGCAATATGTACCTTTCTTTAATCTCTAAAAAAGTTGTTTTAAAGACAACAGGGTACCCTTTTTGCTTGAAGCCAGGTCATAAAGATAAGTGGGACTTTTGCATGTCCATAAAGGAACATCGGAGACTGTATATTCGGCAACATCTTCTAGATCGAAATCTAGAGAATTTATATCTGTTTCGCAACGTGAACAAAAAGGTGGTATAGCTTTTGCTTTCTTTTCAAATTCCTCCCTGTACTTAGGTTCAAATACAACTTTGTAGGTGGGGTTGTTAGGATTAGACTTTAACTTAAGATATTATTGCATGGAGAGTTTCTTTCGACGTAAGTTTAAAGATGGTTCATTGGCTTCAGTGTACAGACTATTTACTGTTGATGTTCTAAAAGCGCCTAACGCTAGGCGCAAGCCTTGATTATGAATAGAATCAAGTTTGCGAAGGTATGAAGGGCGCGCTGAGCCGTAAACAACAATGCCATAATCTAATTTAGATCTGACAAGCGACCTGTAAAGTCTCAATAAAACTTTTTTATTGGCTCCCCAGTCCATATGGGACACAACACGTAAAAGATTTAGAGCTTTTTTGCTTTGCTAAAATAATCAATATGTGGACGAAACGAGAGTTTAGAGTCAAAGAGAAGCCCTAAAAATTTGAACTCTGGAACAACTTAAATGGGCACTCCGTCAAGTTTAAGTTCGGGATCAGGGTGCAGTTTTCTTGACTGACAAAAGTGCATACATTTGGTTTTAGTCTTGGAAAACTTAAAGCCGTTTTCGTTTGACCATTTGGTAAGGTTGTTCAAGACTTGCTGCAACTGCCTTTCAATTGTATACATATGTTTAGACCTGTAACAGATACAAAAGTCATCAACGTAAAGAAAACATTCCACGACAGGAAAAACGGTTTTGACAATGTTGTTCATTTTGACACTAAATAGTGTCACGGACAAAATACATCCTTGGGGAACTCCCATTTCTTGTTCATGGGGATCTGAAAAAGTATCTCCCACCCTGACTCTAAACTGACGTTTGTCTAAAAATGCAGAAATGAAATAAGCAAGGCGACCTCGAATACCGAAATCAAAGAGGTCGTTCATAATTCCATACTTCCAAGTGGTATCATAGACACTTTCAAGACAGAAACAACATGTTCTTTCTTTATAAAAGCTTCTCGAATAAAAGTCTCGAAGCGGACAAGATGATCAAGAGTGCTTCTCTGTTTACGAAAGCCACTCTGGACTGACGTTATAAGATTATTTTTTTCTAAAAACCAAACAAGACGGTCATTTACCATTCTTTCCATGGTTTTACAAAATACAACTAGTTAAGGCTATAGGGCGATAGTTTGAAGGATTTATAGAATCTTTACCCGGTTTAGGTATAGGAATCACAATAGCTTCCCGCCAAGAGGCTGGAATTACTCCCGTTTTCCAAACGTTATTAAAAATATTAAGTAAGCAATTAAGGGAACGAGACGGCAAACGTTTAAGGAACTGATAATGGATATTATCAGACCCGACAGCAGTGTCATGACACTTCTTGAAAGCTATCTTCAACTCTTTTACAGAAAAGTCTCTGTTGTAATGTTCTAGATTCTTAGAACTAAATTTCAGCTTTGACTTTTCTTTTTCGCCCTGAAATTTTGGAAAGTTTGGCGAATAATTGGAAGAAGAAGATTTCTTGGCAAAAGTATCTGCAAAGGTATTAGCGATGTCATGCTCGGAAGAAACGGTACTATTGTTGTCGGTTTTAAGATGACCAACACTTTGAGATACATTCTTCCCACTGATTTTTCGTACCATGTCCCATGTCTTTTTGACAGATGATCTAGAATTTAGTCTAGATACATACTGTCGCCAAGACGAACGCTTACTTTGCATAATAGTTCGACGTGCTTTCGCACGTGCTCTCTTGAACTTATACAGGTTTTCTTTTGTAGGTCTTAAATCAAATGATCTAGGAGCCGATTTTCGCTCAGCTATAGCCTTTTTACAACCTTCATTAAACCATGGCTTGCTTGGGCTTTTAGGATCAGGCGATGTTCTAGGAATGGCTTTTTCTGCAGCTGAATATAGTAAGGATGTAAAAAGCTCGGTAGAGTTGTCGCAGTCATCGAAAGCTTTAGGTGTAATAGACTGTTCGCAAGAGGTTTTAAAAGATCCCAATTAGCTTTATGGAGTTTCCATCGCCTAAGAAGTTCCTGTACTGATGGTCCTATTTCTGACACATGAATAGGAAAGTGGTCACTTCCATGAAGATCGGTATCAACTTTCCATGTAAAATCTGGAAAGATGCCTGGACTGCAAATAGTCAAGTCTAATGACGAATATGATCCAGTGGCAGGATGATGGTAGGTAAATGATTTATTGTTTAATAAAACAAGATCATGTCTTGTTAATAAACTCTCAATACTACGGCCTTTGTCATCTGTGTCTTTACAACCCCATAGCGTATGGTGAGAATTAAAATCTCCCATAAGTATAAAAGGCTTGGGTAACTGATCAATAAGGTCGTCTAGTTGCCTGCTATCTACAGGAAAACTAGGAGGAAGATAGACTGAACAAATTGTAGATGTTTTATTTAGAGATAAATTAACTGCCACAGCTTGTAAAGTAGTATTAAGCTTATCGACACTGTGAGGAACATTGTTATTTACAATAATTCCTACACCGCCCGAAGCTTTACCTTGTCCTTCAGAGTTTTTAAAGTAGCAAGAATGATACTTCAAAGAGAATTTATCCGGATCTTTTAAAAAAGTTTCTTGCAAACAAATTGCCACTGGCTTTCCACTAGAAATTAATAGATTCAATTCGTCAACGTTTGCTTTGATGCTGCGACAATTCCATTGGATAATATTGTCCGCCATGTTAAATATTAAGGGAATAAATATACCACTGAATATTGGAAGTATGAATTTTATTTCTTTATGTGTGAAAGATCTATTATACTTCTGCCCTGCTTATTCTCTTTTGCATCGGATTCCGCATCATCGGGGTCATCCGTAACCATGTCTTCTTGAAGACCATGGTAACGGTTAAATTGCTTTATTGGATCTTCAGATCCTTTTGGTTGACGATTTGAGGTCGTCGCCCTTGGAGATTTGGTCCGCCTCCTAGGAGGTTGGACAAAATCATTTGAACTTTGACTATTTATATTACTCGAAATGGACTTGGACTGGCTTTCTTTTTAATTGATAGTTTCGGGTAATGGAGAAGTCTCTGGCGCTGTGTTATTTTTTACTAAGTTTACAGGTTTTGAGGCAGGTGAGGTACTATTCTTGGTCGAGCTAGAAGTTAAAGAAGGTGAGGGGTTTTTTTGATGAGAAAAGTTTTTCAATTTCTTCCTTCTTTTCAGGAAAGACTAAACACAATTTTGTGAAAATTTCCTCACAGTTTTGACATTCATTTTCCCCTTTATCTGAACTTGAGTTTGCTTTGGCTGCATTAGCATATGTATTGGTAAGGTTTGTTCTATTTTCAACGACTTTCCTGGCCTCAAAATAGGAAAGACCCTCTCTGCATTTTACAGTGACTATTTCCTTTTCCTTCATCCAGTGCGAACACCTGCGGGAAGTTGCAATGTGTCCTTCACCGCAGTTGATACACTCCGGATGACTTTCACATTCATCGACATCATGCGATTCCTCCAGGCCACCACAACGTCGGCATCGAGCAACGTTCTGGCATTTTTTTCATGATGTCCGAACTGAAAACAACGATGGCATTGCAGGGGATTTGGTATGTATATGTCTACGTTAACTTTCAAATAACCAATTTTTAAAGATTTGGGTCTTATTGCAGTGTTAAATGTCAAAACAACGGTGTTAGTCTGAACTTTCTTTCCGTCTCTGTATGCAGATATTCTTCTTGCATCAGTTACATTTTGGGGTTTTAACTCTAAAACTATTTCTGTCTCTGTAACACCTTGAAGATCAGGGCAACGAATAATTCCTTTTGACGTATTTAAAGTGGTGTGTTCATAAAATTAAGCAGGGATATTGAAAAAGGTGTTAATTTTTAAAAGGTTATCAGAATGAATTTTCTTATCAACTTCAACTAACAAAGCACCATTTTTAAGTTTTTTAACGGATTTAATTTCTCCAGCCAAAGACTTGAGACATTTATCAATGACAAAAGGTAATAATTTTGTGACAGGTCTGTCAGAATTTAACGATTCAATGAGTAAAAACCTTGCAAAAGAAGTTTGAAATTGGGATTTTTCTACGTCCGACTTTTCTATATCCGAGTCCATTTGAGCATATGTTCGTTTTTGTTGGGAAGCCATGTTTGTGTTTTTTACATTTCGTCATCTGAGGGCCCCACCCTCCATGGAGTCCTACAAGGGGGCAAAACAGGAACGGCGATCCAGCTCCCTATACCAAAGCTACCTAGATGATATACTCGGGCAAGTCAAGGTCAAAGGCCCGACACAGACGAACATGGTCACTTCCCTAGGCAAGGGTTACGCCATGCATGCCTACACCCGACCAAATACCCGAAATCACCCAATTAGCCCATAAGCCTATATAGACTAGAAATAAAATACCATTAAAATACAACAAGATATGACACAGGCAAATAATTATTTGTACTTCAGAAGGCTACAATACATGACATACCAAATGAAATGCTATCAAATGCGATATAACAAAGTGAAAGGACTTTTGCCAGAACACAAAAAACTATGGATTGATAGCTAATAGTTACAAAACAACAGTAGTCAATGCCCTAGTCTAAAACGACCAGCCGATTGCCTAGACCGGGCTCATCTAGGCTCCCGTTTTACCGAAGCCGAGGCCAAAGCAGCGTGTTGAGAAGCTGGAGATCCCTGGGCTTCTCTCAACTACCAGGACCCTCTTTTCCGGCTTTACGAGTCTCCACCCACGGCAAACAGGCGGGCCCATTCGGTGGGGTCTTACCACTCTACATGACGGCAGCCAGCGATTTCTATCCCCCCGCCGGCTGGGGGCTTTACATTTTCTGACTCCTTCTTAAGAATCTTTTGACGGATTTCATCCAAATTTGGCAGGAAGCATTCTTATGAGAAGGCGCTTTAGATTCGTACCAATCATGTTATCTCCCCTTGATGCTCCATAAGGCGCCAAAAATGTACGTCTTTAAAAATCTCCTTTTCATGAACCGGCTAATGGATTGGATTCACATTTGGTATTTAGAGTATTGAGCGCTTGAACTATCAAGTTTGTACAAGAAAAGATAAATTCCGAGAAAAGGTCTTGCTAGGAGGAGGGGAGTTGGGGGGATGCCTGCATAAGTTTACAAATTGTTAACTTTGATTGTTTTCTACCAAACCACAGCTCTGATATTAGGTATGTTGCATCATCTAGTAGACCTCTATCAAACTTGCCTGTATCAAGATTGTATAAATTATAACCCTAGGGTCATGATTAGCCCATCCCCAGATATCACAAGTTTTAGAAAGGGCTTATAAAGTGAAAATTTTAAAAATATTCTCCCAAACAGGAGGTCCTACAGTTTTGATATTTCATATGTAGCATCGTGAGGTCGAACGCGTATTTGATTTCCTGAAAGTCATTAGTTTGTACTATTAAATATAATTCTGGGTTCTTATTAGAATTTTTTAGCACTGTTCACGATTGTCTAAATGTTTACCGTTCATATACATCAATTTTATAAAATTATTGCTGTGTTTACAATTCTAGTATTGTTATTGGATTCGTGTTTTTAATTTCCAAAATAACCTCATTTTTGCATTTGGTAGATTTTAGTTACATGTATTGCGCCCAACATGACCATAGGTGTCGACGTGCCATACATTCATTCATTCAGGGTTGTATAAATGATTGCCCCAGGGTCATGATTAGTCCATCCCCTGATATCATAAGTTTCAAAAAGGGGCTTATACACAGAAAAAATTAAAATTCTTCTTCTCCGAAACAGTTAGACCCAGAGCTTTGATATTAGGTATACAGCATCATCTGATTGACCTCAAGATTGTACAAATTATTACCCCAGGGTCATAATTAGCCCATTCCCGGACGTCGCAAGTTTAAACTAGGGCTAATATAGTTAACATTTTAAAAATCTTCTCTCAAACAGATAGGCCTAGAGCTTTGATGTTTGATAGGTACAATCATCTGGTGTATCTCTATCAATATTGTACACATTATGGCGTTGTCTCCGCATGTCATATTCTCTGAATATTGCCCTGTCTTCGGGACCTTACCACTTATCCAACTTGGGATAAATATTACTACGTCGTATTCATAACTCCATAATATATCGCCAAACAGTAGCAAGTGGAAGACAGTTGGAAGTGAAAACCTTTTAAAGTTTAGAAAAAGATGTATAGAGGTAATTAATAACATTCAAAATAATATTAATGGCACAGTGGAAATCAGAGTTCTGCCCAATCTACATGAGAGATTAGTAGTAATAGATAAGTATCTAGGCAACGAACATGTAAGGATATAGCTGGCATACCTATCAGGATAAGGACTAGAAAAAATGAATGAATGAATGAATGGAGTTTTATGGCCCGTCGACAACTAAGGTCATGTTGGGCGCATAACAAGTAAATGAATAAAAACGGAGATGGATCTAAACAGTAAAATGTAGAATCAAATAACAATAGTAGAGTTATAACTAACAATCAATTACTAAAACTGATCTATACGAACAATAAAAATCTAGACAATCATGAACAGGTCTATAATTGCTTACAAGAACCTAAAATCATATTTTGCTGTACAAATTGATGGCTTTCAGGAAATCAAAAATAAGTTCGATTCTGACGCTTTCAAATAGCTGCTTCATACTGTCAGCCTTGAAATATTGATCTCTGTACATAGAAAAATCAATACAGTCTATAAAAATATGTTTGACAGTAAGAGGAGCGTCGCACGGTATACACATTGGAGGTTCGTCTCCTTTAAGAAGAAATGAATGTGTCAGATGCGTATGGCCTATGCGTAAACGGGCCAAAATAATTTCTTCGCGGCGATTTGATCTGTAGCCAGGTAGCCACTCACCAAGATCCTGTTTAATTGTGTAAAGTTTGTTATCTTGGTTTGCAGGATCGTCCCAACAATTCTGCCATACATTATGAATAAAACTATTTATCAATGGTTTAAAATCACTAAAAGGAATTTCAAAAGGTAAAATGTCTAGTGATAATGCCTCCTTGGCAGCCTTATCTGCCTCCTCATTACCACGAATACCAATGTGGCTAGGGAGCCAACAGAAAACAAGATCAACATCACTATCAAGATTTGAAATCTTATTCAGTAATTTAACTATAAGAGGATTGTCTGTTTTCTCGTGTTCAAGCGCTTGCATACTTGACATTGAATCAGTGAAAACAATATAACGCCAATAACCATCTTCGATCATGTGATCGAGCGCAAGATCAATCGCCTTAAGTTCTGCTGAAAATACGGAGGAGTTGTTTGCTAGACGAAACTGATATTTTTCGCCATCTAGGACAGTGGCCGAAGCAACTTTCTCTCCGTCCTTCGAACCATCTGTATAAATCTCTTCATGCAATATGTACCTTTCTTTAATCTCTAAAAATTTTGTTTTAAAGACAACAGGGTCTGTAGTACCCTTTTTGCTTGAAGCTAGGTCATAAAGATAAGTGGGACTTTTGCATGTCCATAAAGGAACATCGGAAACTGTATATTCCGCAACATCTTCTAGATCGAAATCTAGAGAATTTATATCTGTTTCGCAACGCAAACTAAAAGGTGGTATGGCTTTTGCTTTCTTTTCAAATTCCTCCCTGTACTTAGGTTCAAATACAACTTTGTACGTGGGGTTGTCAGGGTTAGACTTTAACTTAAGATAATATTGCATGGAGAGTTTCTTTCGACGTAAATTTAAAGATGGTTCATTGGCTTCAGTGTACAGACTATTTACTGGTGATGTTCTAAAAGCAAGAGAAAAGTTACCTTCAAAAGTAGAGGACAGAAAAAGAAAACAAAAACAAAAAAGCCCTAGTGGCCCTGGCGCTCACCTGAGATACGGCTCTTTTTTTCTTCGAGGCGTAATACAAACTGGGTCGATAGAAAACCCCCTTTAACATTCAACTAAAATCAAGCCAAATTTGGTTTAAAATGGCCAAATTGTTTTCAAAGACTTGCCTTCTTTATTTCTATTTAAGCCTAGTCACTCTGTGGCTCTAAAATTTTATCAATTTTGAAAGAGGTCAATGTATTGATGCTTCATGCAAAATTCAAGATTCTTCAACTTCTGGGTCAGGAGGAGATGGGTTTTTATTCTTTTTTTTTCTTCAATTTTACTCTCGTATAATAGCAACCAGAGTTTTCAACTGATTAAATTCTTTGGTTGAAATCAGCCCAGTGGTTTGGGAGGAGATGTCGTTTTATAAATGCTTCCTTTTCTATATAAGCCCCATCCCCCCTGGGGCACCGCCCCTGGGGGCCTGAGGTTGGTAATTTCAGCAATTCTGAAAGAGGTCAATGTACTGAAGCTTCATGCAAAATATCAAAAAAAAAAAAAAAATACTTTAGGCCCACTGGGTAAGAGGGAGATAATTTCTATAGTTTTTATTAAAATTCCAGTTTTGTTGCCATGGAAAACAGTTTTTAAACGGACTTCAATTCTTTTAGCAATTTTCATATGGCATCACCCAAGGAACATTCCTTTCAAATTTGGTTGAAATCCGCCCAGTGGTTTTCGAGGAATGGTCGTTTAAAAAATTCTTCTTTATTTCTATATAAGCCCCCATGGGGCTCCGCCCCTTGTGATTTTAGCAATTCTGAAATAAGTCATTGTACTGATGCTTCATGCCAAATATCAAGGCTCTATGCCTTCTAGGTCGGGAGAAGATCATTTTTAAAGTTTTCATTAAAAATTTAATTTTGTTGCCATAACAACCAGAGTTTTTAACAGATTTCAATTCTTTAAGCACATTTTAAAGGACACCACCCAAGGAACATTTCTGCCAAATTTGGTAGAAATCCGCCAAGCGGTTTTGTAGGAGATGTCATTTTAAGATTGTCGACACACGACGGACACAGGACGATCCAAAATACCTTACTATGAGCACTTCCAGATTAGATTGAAAACACATTGTCTGACGAGTCAGATTGTGAATACAGAATGGACAATAGAAGAACATTTGGATCAGTATACATGAGCTCATAAGCCTACTCCATTCATTGCAGGTTCCTAATAATCTTTTTTTAAATTGCCCTGGACAAATATATCTGAAGAGCCTTTGTTGAACCCTCGGAGTTGGCGTCTCATTTGGTTAAAGTGTTTATATCTATATAACAACTAGTGTTAGGGGGCTCATATTTCACACATGCACTAACCAGGTGATAGCCCCACATTTAGGGCAATCCTTGCGACCTTAACGTGTATATAAAAACTTTAATCAAATAATTTAACCAACAAAACTTTAACCAAAAACTTTAACCAAAAACTTTAACCTTGCTTATATTTTTTTAATGTTTATGTCTAGGGCCATCATTTGTCGTATTTACACTCTCAACCGATGGTAGGCTTTTACTAGACAACGTTCCTTGACCTTTGACCTACTTTAAAAACTCTAACCAAATGTTTTAACCAAACATGTTATCCTTGCATATATTTTCTGAATACTTACAACTAGTACCATCATTTTCATGTATACTTTAATCAGGTGATAGCCTTGCACTTATGACCTTAACCTTGGTATAATATTGATTCATTACCAGACAACCTAATTTTAGACTGGTCAAATTCAAAGAAGATGCAGACAAAAATTGTTGTTGATAAAATCTTAAAAATCTTTGTATTTGGGATAGAAACATTGTGGAAAATTAATGATCTGCTTGCAGCTTCTTCATTTCCCTCAATGGTTTCCAACGCTTTGTAATTAAGAGGCGAAAAAACAGGTTCAGTTGGTTGAGCTTTGGTTAAACAGAGCAAACGAAAACGCTGATACAAATTTATATTGGCTAAATGCTTTGCATGCAATCCCAAATAAATAAATAATTACCGTGTATCAGATTCATCCCATTAATCATATTCCAAATGTCGTCTCTGCTGTATATTCAATATATGCAAAAAGAATGGAAGACATTTGAAAATAGCAAAATATCATCAGCTCGATATGAACCAAAATGGTGTTTGAGCAAAAAGTTATATTTTTGTTGGTTTGTTTTTAATATAATTGTTTCGGAAAAAGTAAAAAGAATTTTCATAGCTTGGCATCTGTAAAATGACACAAAGTTTGAATTAATTCTGTAATTTATTTCAAAGATTTCAAATATTCAATTTATTTGATTCACTTTCCTCATTTGGCATAATAGATTCAGATTATTTTGAGTTCTTGAAAAGTATGTTGAATTATCTATCAATTTCATTGCCCTGACATTAAGTGATTAACTTAACCACTTTTTTCAGAAGTTGACACAATTTGGAAGTTGAATTCCAACTTTCAACATTTGATTAGTTAAGTTGGACCATATGGCTTGACATTTGAGTCAATCAAATTTTTTAAGAAAACATTCTCTGATGAGGTATGTTTTACACATTTCTATGCATTCATTGTGAACCTGTTTGTCATTTCATAGATTTATGGCATTATCAATTAATAAGAGCACTTGTCTTATTCAGAAAGAGATTCAAGGGGTTTAAAGCCCTGCATACAAAATTAGATGCATGTTGTATTACCTTCATTAGTCTGACTACCTGTGTTTCTATCTATTTGTCTAAAACTTATCAAAAAGACTTTTTACATTAACAATGTGCAATTGAAAATGCAATTTTGGTCTTTGGTATATAGGTATGTGTAATTGATGTACGTGTATATCAAATAAGGTTCATATGTACATAGTCAGTGCCAAAGTTGTGAACTTTTACTCGTGAACCTCCTGTAAAAGATCTATAAAAGACATGTTTGATATTTTCCTATTCATTATTGAGTGCTAATAGTTGGCCTGATGGAAGCCCTTTTTGCTACACCATTGATACAAAGGTCAAGCTTATTCAACAAGATAGAAGTAGCCTGTAAAGGTCTAATCTCTGAAATAAAAAGTTGTTGTGGCGGCTATAAATGCTTTTTAAAAAAACATCTTGTTTTTAAGGTAATTGGTGCCTATCTTCACCTTCTCTGCCAGTCTTCAAATTGGTTTAATATCAGCTGTGTTGTGATGACCTCCATATTCACAGGGACTGATGAGATTCATTACTAACATAACCAGGTAATTGATTAAGGATGTTAATTTACTAATGAAGTAATCATTCTTGTACATACATTATCAATTTGAAAATCTTCCCTTAAAAAATCAGTAGAAGGTGAAACCAAATTTCACAGGATTGATCCTTTAATGATCTTTTTCCATATTCTTCAAAAATATACTGATGTCAAACATGGCTTTGATGGACAGGACTAATATCCACAAATATTGTATACATCGAATACCTTTTTTTTTTGGGGGGGGGGGGGTAGAAGTTGGATTTCAACAATATTTCGCAGGATTCTTGGGTGACCCTTTTTTAGGTTTCTTCTAAGATTTTTGATCAGATGAAAAACATGGCCTTTAGGGGGGGAGGGGGGCCTTAATTCAACACATGGTATATACTGAAACCTTTGAAATGTTATTTCTACCAATGGGTTTTAACCAAATTTAACAGGATTGATCATTGAGCAACTCTTTTTTGTAAGATTCTTTCATAAAAAAGGTAAAAGAGGCTTTTATGGGTGGAGCTTATATCCATATATCGTATGTAGTATAAAAATGTGAAAATCCGGTTCCTGAAAAATACCCCTATGAAGGTAATTTTAGACTTGTGGAGCAAAACAGGCCCTAAAACACTTATAGTTAGACAATGTCTTTTATTTCATGCGTCATGTATATATATATATATATATATATATTAACCACAGTCAAGAGCCCCTCAATGGGCTCTGATATACTTTCTATGAGTAATGCCATTGATAATGATGCCTGATTGTTAACTGTGAATAATTTCCTTAACTGTAAGGAAGCATCGAATATATTTACAGGAAAATATTTTTGAGTACCATTTGTGTGTCGGAGCCATTATATGATGGAGGTAATTACTGGTAAATTAACTTTTATATTCTAATAGATTATCTTGGCAATGTGAAGATACTCCATAAATACTTTTTCTGACCTGCATTGATTGATTTGAATAATGTGTTCAATTGCTCTCTCTCTCTGAAGAAGGGCTTTCATGTTTGTCTATAATGTTGCACGGTTGGTGTTAGGTCTTTAAAATTTCATATTAAATTCCCTTCCCAAAACATTATGTGCTGAAAACTCACTTCTTTGTCTGCCCTGTTAGTTTTGTTGTAGTGCTTGCTTTTGTAATTTCTTTAGTGTTTCAAGTATAGCTGGTTTACCCAGATTTCCTTAATATCTACTTGTCGGTTATGGATTGTTTTCAAAGTTTCTTCTTTTAATCATACACCTGCAAACAGAGTATATAGGAGTAAGCTTGACTGTCTATTGTGCGATTGTTCCTGAAACCAGAAAATTCCATTCAGCTACAGTTAATTAGTGTCAATTGTTTATATGTTTTAAAGATTGTTTTTCGTATCAATTGTTTATGACATTTTTTGGAGGAGAGTGGGGTGTAAATAATTTTGAGTTTTTTCTGTTGTTGTATTTTTTCAATGCATTTCTGCACGCCGGACATGCAGCAATATTTGAGAGCCAGATGGCTGAAGAATTGGAAATGCTATCACCAAACCATGCAAAAAAAAAATGAATATCTTTTGGAGAATATGTTCTGAAGGTAGAAGAGAAGGGAAATGGATTATTTGAATTTTCAATTACTCTGTTAGTTTTGTTGTAGTGCTTGCTTTTGTAATTTCTTTAGTGTTTCAAGTATAGCTGGTTTACCCAGATTTCCTTAATGTTTACTTGTCGGTTATGGATTGTTTTCAAAGTTTCTTCTTTTAATCATACACCTGCAAACAGAGTATATAGGAGTAAGCTTGACTGTCTATTGTGCGATTGTTCCTGAAACCAGAAAATTCCATTCAGCTACAGTTAATTAGTGTCAATTGTTTATATGTTTTAAAGATTGTTTTTCGTATCAATTGTTTATGACATTTTTTGGAGGAGAGTGGGGTGTAAATAATTTTGAGTTTTTTCTGTTGTATTTTTTCAATGCATTTCTGCACGCCGTATATGCAGCAATATTTAAGAGCCAGTTGGCTGAAGAATTGGAAATGCTATCACCAAACCATGCAAAAAAAAATGAATATCTTGTGGAGAATATGTTCTGAAGGTAGAAGAGAAGGGAAATAGATAATTTGAATTTTCAATTACTTTTGTACTAAGAACTTCTAAAGGTTTACTCGATTCCGACCGTCAGTCTATCCATCTATCACACTTTTGTCCAGACTATATAAGCCGTAAGTGCTAGCAACTTCCAACTTTATACACTTATAGATCCCAATGTGGAGAAGTGTCATGGACAAGAACTGTTACTTTGCCATGCCCACATTTTGAGTTATTGCCCTTTGTTGTCTTTACTGTTAAAATTTGTCCTAACCAAATCTCTTAAACAATTATGCTTGCAACTCCGAAATTTATACGCTAGTAGATAACAATCGGAGAAGAGTAATGCTTAAGAACCGCTTCGCTGCCATGCCCATTTTTGGAGTTATTGCCCTTTGTAGCTTTTACCTTAACATTTTTGTTTGATCGATTGATTGATTGGGGTTTAACGCCGCTTTTAACAGTATTTCAGTCATATCGCGGCGGCTGGAGCACCTAACAATGGAATCCTGGTATTTCTCACACCAGTACTACCATTACATCCCTTCCTAGCCTCCAGCTGCTATCCCACATAGGTCTACGATTATCGACCCATTGGTGAGAGACAAATAGTTGGAAAGGATGGGTGCCGCCGTCGGGAATCGAACCCGGGACCTTTAGATTGACAGTCCGACGCGCTACCAACTGCGCTATGACGGCGGCTCTTAACATTTTTGTCCGGTCCGGAGCACATCTCCTAAAATCTACCTGGTTAATTCAAATCTATTTAAAACAAAATGTTAAAACAGTCCACTCTATGTTATGGCATTGATATGATACAAAGTTTGAAAATAGACTCAGTATGACAAATGTATGTGCATACTGTAATTTATCTATGGTCAATTTCCATTCTCCGGAGCTATGAACCTTTGATGAAAATCTTGTCTACTCATTTTCTCTATTGAAATATATTGAATTTGATAAAAGAACTACACAAGTCTTAATATTAAGCCGAGATGTGCATATCGAATTTTGTTTACGATCCACTTACTTTTTACAGAGTAATGGCTCTTTGATGAAAAACTTGTCCGTTCAATTTCTCTTTAACTTATCAATGGATTCGACATAAACGCAAATCTTCTAGGTTTAAAACATTGCGTAAAATAAAGAAATTGTTTGGTTTAAACAATTTCTTCAATTTACATACTGTTTTCCAAATTATTTTCTTGAGGGGTGTCAAAAATGTGTTTGTGTAGGAATCTTACAGATGCTTTTAATTAATTTGACGTGATTACTTTGAAGTTCCTTAACCTGTCTAAAAAGTGGCGTTAAACCCCATTCAGTAAATCAATCCATAATCTGTCAATCAAGCCAACGGTGTAAAAGATGTGATATTTTGGCTTATAGCTTAACCAATTACCACACATTAACAATTTTTGACATATCTGCAGAAAAAAATATGGAAAAGAAAATTTGTAAGATGAAGCAATGTCTTTATTTTACGAATTGTTCTCAAAGTAGTATTCAAGTTTCAAGCTCTTTCTGCTGCCACACAGAGCAGTTTTGAAGGGGGGGGGGGGTTATTCATCACCTTCAGTGATATATCTAGTTGAATTTGATTGTTATTGTCATATGTATCAAGGTTTCATTTTTTTTCTAAAAATTTGTTCTACACTTTATTTTTGAGGTAATTTTATTTTTATATTGAATCGAAGCGAAATACATATAGATAAAATGATGATAAGGAAAGAGAGCTAAACAACCTCCTTTTTTATTTTTTTTGATAAAGAGATGAAAATATTTGTAACCGTGCACATGGTCAGATCTCCTTAAAAAAATGTAAACAAAATTAAAAATGGTCCTTTTGTGTGTTGATCCTTTAAAAATTGTTTGATCATTTCTTGTAGATATTTTTCTTTTTGCCGAAAGCTATTAAAATGGGTAAAGTCTTCAATTTACATTGAGCAAAGAAAGATAATAGAAGTGAGAAGGGTTATTGGTGCACGTTTACTTCAGGCTGAAGTTTAAATTTTTAAATACAAAAGGTTCTGTAGAAGTATATACATTTGTATGTGATATAACTCCTTAAAATAAATGAATAATACACAATAATTTCCTTAAGTGTTAATACTTTAATCTATAACGCAATGAAGGATTAGTAAAAAATATTGTAAGTATCAATTTTTATGTGTATTAATCTATTACTAGACAACAAGAATTTATAGTTGTCTAGATTCAAAGAATTTGCAGATGACAATTAATGTTGATGGTATTTTAAAAATCTTTGTCTTTTAAGGGAAGAAAACATTGTGGATAGTGAAGAAATTACTTTTAACAAACAATTCATTTATTTTCCATGTTATTTTCAAAAGTCTTTTTCATGAGGAGCGTAAAAGGTTGTATTGTGTTCAATTAGGGTAATTTATGTATAAGGGACAAGTTGATTGAATTCAACTGAATTTCAAAGGAATAATCTTTTGTAAATCCTCTATCAGTTTTCTTTCAAGCAAATTTCACAGGAATGCTCCTTGTGGGATTCATTCGTTTTATTAGGATCGGTTAAAGACATGGATTTTATGGGTGACGCCTATGTCCACATATGGTAAACAGTGAATATTTTGAAAATTTTGTTCCTTGAATTACCTTTATGATAAGTAAATTCAGTCTGATGGACCAAATCGGGTGCTCAACCTCTAGTTGATATGCCCAAACGGTTTTATTATGTTATTGCTCCTGTCATCAGTTAATCTGTCCTGAGCAGTTTTTTTTTGTGTGCGTGTCAGTAGGAAGGAACTGAAACTTGCCACATGATTTTCTATGATGTCTATTTGTTCATTAAACAAATATGATTCAGACCTCACAAGTCATTGTGAAGTTCTGATTTAGCAAAATTGTCTAACTATACAGCTTTTATCCACTTACAAGCCCTTACAAAGCTTTTGATTCAATTACTTTTATGCCCCCGCATCGAAAGATCGGGGGCAAATTGTTTTGCCGTTGTTCGTCTGTCTGTCCGTCATTCAGTCTTTCCGTCTGTCTGTAAACGAAACCAAAAAACTTAACACTGCCAATTACTACAAGCCTATTCAAGATACAATGCTCATATTTGGCATGATACATCTCTATAATACACATTTCTTCATGTCAAGGTCATGTGATAAGGTCAAAGTCACATATCAAAGTCAAATGTTTAGTCATGTTGCGGGGACATTGTGTTTCACAAACACATCTTGTTTCATAAAATGATTTCTTGATTTTATTAGAACTACACAAGAAAACCATTCTTACAAAACAAAACAGACTTCAACAGAAGAAGTTCTAAAGCACAACCATAAGGTAAATATTTCTTGATACTTGAAGTTGGATTGGAGGACGGGTTAACCCTGTATAAAATTGTTTATTCTTAAAAGCTTTATCTCCTCCAAATCGCATGGCCAATTCCTTATCCATTTCCACACAATCCCTCTTTTTACGCTCCTCAATAAAAGCTTTTGAGAACAATATGGATAATGAAGAAATTGCTTGTATCAAGCAAATTCTTCATTATCCACAATGTTTTCTATCCAAAAAGAGGAAAAAACTTAAAATTCCATCAACCTGAAATTGTCGTCTACCAAAGTTTCAATTTGGACCTGTCTAAAAAATTTTTGTGTGGGAATGGGTTTAGTTGTCCCTGTTTACAACTGCATAATAAAGTTGAAATATTCTAAACATGTTTCCCATAGTAACAAAAATGATGAATGTAAAAGAAATACAAATCCTTTAATTCAGGTGCATTTTTGCCAGTTAACTTTTTCGCATTTCTTGAAATTTTAGAATGGTCCAATTTGAAAGAGGTTTCAGACGATTAAAATTTGGTGAAATGTGAAAAGTAACCAACCTACAGAGAAGAAAATATTGAGGCAGTTTCTTCCTTTCCAATATGTTTACCCAAGTATTAAATCAACAAGGGATTGAAAAGGGTAAGGGTGAACACAGAACATTGATATTTTGAATGTATATTGAAAGATAAGGACAAATTATTTTCCAGGTATTTGTCTGTCTTTCTGTCAATTATTCCATTAAACATTTTGATTGTTTAGTTTTACAGACTTCTTTTAACATGTGTTTGTGATGTCCGAAACCTTTTTTTTCAATGGTCATTTTTAGCTCGACTGCAACTAAATTCTAACAAAAGTCGTTTTCATACTCTTAGATGCCAGGATTGATGTAAGAGTCGAATTCCAGTGTCCATAATCTTTAAAAGTTAACACCTTAGTCAATATTTACTGTATGGGTCTTATATTTTACACAAATAAGTATTTGGGCACAGGCTTTCATGATCTATAATCATACAGCAATGGGATTTCAATTGACCCCAGGACCTTGCCCTATGATCTACTTTTCAACAACTTTAATGTTGTTGTTTTTTTCTTATTGTTTTCACTTATAGCAATGGATTTAAAGACCTTGACCTTTGATCTGCTTTTCAAAAACTGTAACCTTGCTCATATTTTCTGATTAACCACATTCAAGGGTTGACAATGTTTATATAAATATTCAACTTTTAGCACGCTCATATTTTAGCTCGTCTGTTTTCGGATGAAAAACCGAGGTATTGCTATAGACTTAATGTCGTCGTCGTGCGAAAACTTTGACATTTTGTGATTTCTCTGGTTCTACCTAATGCATTCGTTTGAAGCTTGGCACACTTGTTCTCTATCAAAAGATCAACCTATATTATCAAAGTGGATAACTCTAGATGCATTTTTACCACTTTCCAGCATTCAACATAGGCACCTGTTGAAAAACCCTTTTCAATACATAGACATTCTGACTTGTATCGAGAAAAAAAGGACCTTAATGACATTATCCTTTTATTCACTCTAGAGCTCTAGGTGAGTTCTATTGTCCCTTTGTTTCTTTTGTTGTTGAGTTTTTCTTTCACTATCAACATTTTTTCCATGTTATAAAGTTGGTTAAGTTTATGCTATTGCTTATTGAAGGCTGTTCCTAACACTACAAATGCAAAAGAAGTGTCAACGCAAAATCAAGCCGTATGAAGGCAAGGAAAGGGTGAGTAGAACGATACAAAGTTCTTGAATACATTATCATCTAAAGGGCCAATTGAAAAGTCTGTGGCATAGGGGAGAAACAGACTTCTAATAAGCATACCAATTGAGGTCTATATAATCAATTTGGAATGACAAAAGGATTTTTTCATCTCTGTTCTTTGAGTAAATTTGATTTTAAAACCTACCGAATATGAACAAATAGGCAATGTTAGTCATTGTGTCATTACTCAATAGGCTTATCCACAGAGGAACTTCAAGAAGAAATGGTATCAACACTAGGAAAGCATGCTCTATATAGCATGATAAAGGAATGGACTGTGTAGTAGTGTTTCTAGTTGCGCAAAATACAGGTATAATTCAATTTGCCAACTTACTTAAGATTGAAGTTATAAATCACACTCAACTTAATTGTCAGACATTTTTATTCAGCTTATTTTAGTGATAAATATCTCACACTAGTTGCGTATCAGCTTTAGTTGAAATGAAAAAAAAGTAAATGCTTTGAAATTGAAAATAACTAAGATTTATTTCTTCTAATGAATAGTGTTGTTTATTTTTGTGCAAGACAATATGATCTGGGGCCGTATGCACAAAACTTCTAAGTTTTCCCTAAGAAATTTCCTAAGTCAAAAACATTTTGTGATTTTTTTCACTAAGTTTTCTTCTAAGTAACAACTTAGTAATTACTTAGTCATAATCTAAGTTTAAGTTTAAAAGTTTACTAAGCGAAAAACTTAGGGAACTATTCAATAGGTTTGGCTGAAAATGACGCATTTCCGGTCGCGCGCGCACCGTTTCGATTATTTTGAACATGGCAGATGACTGAGAAAGTTAAAGTACAACAAACGAACCATTGGCATGTAGAGTCCAATAGCACACGGTCAATTAACGCAGATAGTGAAACCACTTCCTTTGGATAGAAAACAACATATCTATTGGTTTACAAGGTATGTTAAAGATGTAGAGTAGATTTTATTTTTGGATTCTTTCATCCCTGACTTTCACAAATATTTGACAGACGAATACGAATATGGCAAAACGAGACAGGAACAGCAATTTTTCACTTGAAGACTCTGCGCTTCTAGCGCAAATAATGGGGGATAGAAGTAGGGATGTTCCCTCTCTATCTCGCCATTAGCTGTATAAGCACAGATTCCGAGATGGTAGGTAGAAAATGTCGATGATTTCATTCTATTTCTAAAAGGCCTAAGAAAACTGCCATTTTTAGATGGCTTTTGTTTATAATATTTTTTTTTTAAAAATGTTTTGGTTTGGACCACCTTAATATATGAGCCTGACTTTATTTTCATTTGTATTTAACCTATATCCAATGATGGAATTTAGGAATGGTGGAAATTAAGAGAAGTTGCAGATGAGAATTTTTAGTACATTTTAAAAATTTCCGGTAAAAAATATTTGTAAAGAAGAAGTAAAATGTTACTTATGAATCATCCTGTTTTTTTAAGTTTTCCAAAGGATTTTTTGGGGGGTGTTAAAATTGTAATAAGTGTTCTGAATAAGCGGACGTCGACATATATTACGTCCAGAAAATCAGAAAAATGTCAGGAACAGGAACATTGTGGGAAAGGGAGAAATTGATTCAAGAAACAATTTTCTCAAGAAACAATCTCTTAACACATTTCTCTCTCTTACTCCACTCAATGTAACTGCGATATTGTAGCCCTCTTCCTAATAATCTGCAAGAGGACGGAAAATAATGTACTAAAGGCTCTATGTATTTCTTTTCACCTCACCTTTTTGGCGGGGATGGGGGGGGTATGGGCGAGGGTGTTAAAATAAATCCTTGATTTTGTGAAAACTATCTGAAATTCAATTTTGGAAAGTCAAAAATTCCTGTGATTGGTCCTTATTGAGAGCACTGGGAATGTATCAAGCAAATTACAATATTTGGGCATTAAATTTATTGTAAGTTTAGAAAGGAAAAAGTGTGGTTTGTTAACCAATACCGGACGTCAAAAGTTTAGACTGGCCCAAATTGAATGAAGATTCAGATGACAATTTAAAGTCAACGAAATTTTGAATTTTTCATCTTTCTTGGTTTAAAAACATTGTGGAAAATTAAGAAATAGCTTATATCAAGCAATTTCTTCTTTTCTCACAATTTTTTCCAAAGCTTTTATTCCTTGGGGTGTCTGAAGGCATCACATTGTGGGAATGAGTTAACCATTTTACTATAAATAATTATTATTTTACATATTTTTCTCTAACATAGGAAATTAAAAGAATAGAAAGATCTCATTGGTATTAAAATGATTGTTATTACTTAAAAAAAATTTGCTTGCCAGACAACAATCATGCTATATTGGCAACAATGACAAAATATGAACATGGTAAGTCATTAATAACATGTTAAATATTCAAAAGAGAAGATAGATACATTTGTAAACTGATACACTTGATTTTGTCGAAAGGAATCACAAGTCAAGCTGAAAAAACACTGTGGAAGGAGGCGTGTCTGTTGTTCAATGAGTCGGCCTCTGAGCGGCGGGGGGGGGGGAACAAACTGAAAAAAATTGGCAAAACTTAACAGCAAAACATAGAGCCATATATGGCGATTTCTTAAGACAAAGGGTTCTTACAGGTAAACATGATTCTTTTTATTCTCTATTCAAAGGAAATGAATCTTAGCAAGTA
The DNA here is from genome assembly GCA_946902895.1 of Fragum fragum. Classification (NCBI taxonomy): domain Eukaryota; kingdom Metazoa; phylum Mollusca; class Bivalvia; order Cardiida; family Cardiidae; genus Fragum; species Fragum fragum. The sequence goes on along the minus strand of OX336380.1, from coordinate 45,754,405 downwards.
CAATGTAGTTTGTGAATTATGTCTGCTAAAGAACTTTCAAAGGTTCTGTGAGGCCATGTTTATAGATTTCTGTCTTTTTATGTATGCATAGTTAGTCATATTTTCTTTTTTGAATAATCATCACTTTCTCCATCAGAGGAACAGATGACTTTTCCTCTAGTCACTGTTGTGTTGGTGTCAGTGTAATGATTTTGTTTCACATGTTACATGCCAGTCTAATATTCCTGTTTCTAATGATATTGCTCTGAAACTTTGCACATGCATTTATGACTATCATGTCATCCCGTAGTAAGTGCCTGATTGTTCTTAGATCTCTGTCAAGGCCATAATTTGCAGTCACTTCTATGAAGAGGTTTGTACAATATTTCTTCATGATGAGTAGATGTGACAGTTGAAATATGTATTTAGGTTGGTTCAACGACTAGGTCAAGACTGAAGATTTGAGATTTTTCCTGAAGAAATTTCCTTGATTTATGGATAGATCATTTCTACCCTCTTTCACCTATAGTCTTTCTCTTCCATAATAAGATGTATCAATTTGGACATTTATTATGGTAGGTGAAAGTTCGATGTCAAATGTGACTGTCAAGGCCTTTTTGGTAGCATTACCTAAATATTTGTGGTCAGATTTGTAAATAAGAAATATGTATAGTACTCGAATTCTCATAGGTGGAATTGATTTTTGAAAGCTATATACGTGTCAAGGTCAGTATTAGAGAAACAAGGCCAAATGTTTGCATGCTTGAGTCGGGGTAGCCATTCTACTTAACCTATTCCCACACAATGACACTAACAAGACAAACAACAGAGAAAGTAGTGTATAATGAAGAATATGCAGTGATTATTTTAGCTCACCTGAGCACAAAAGTGCTCATGGTGAGCTTTTGTGATCATTGAATGTTCGTCATGCGCCGGGTGGCGTCGACAATTGAAATGTTTACACTCTAGAGGCCATTATTTCGACCCAATATTCATGAAACTTGGTCAGAATAATTGTTACATCATGAGGATGAACCCAATTGAATATGGGAGGGTTCTATTTGATAACACAGGAAAAGGGGCCTTAATGGCAATTTCTTTGTTTACAGTCTAGAGGACACAAATATGGCTCAATCTTCATGAAACTAGGCCAGAATAATTATTAAGTCATACAGATGTACCCTATTGATTATTAGAAGGATCTTTCCGAAAACACAGGAAAAGGGGCCTTAATGGCAACTTCTTTGTTTACACTCAACAAGGCCACAATTTAACCCAATCTTCGTGAAACTTGGTCAGAATAATTGTTATATAATGAGGATGAACCCTATCGATATTGGAAAATACATGAAAAGGGGCCTTAATGAAAATTTCTTTTTTTACATTCTAGAGGCCACAATTTGGGCTCAATAATCATGACTATTGGCCTAAATAATTGTTTAGTCACAAGGATTTACACAATTGATTATAGGAAGGTAATTTTGGAAAAAACAGGAAAAGGGGCCTTAATGACAATTTCTTTGTTAACGCTCTAGAGGTCATCATTTTGGCTCTATCGTCATGTAACTTGGTCAGGATACTTGTTAGGTCATAAAGATGAACTTTATAGATTATGGGAAGGTTGCAATTTTAGTTATTTATAGTTTGCAGCAATATTTCTTGTTACAAATTATTTCTTGATTTTGCACAAAATTTTCCCAATTGCTTATCTTGAAGTGTGTCAAAGGTGTCTCTATGTGCGAATGTGTTGAATACTTAAGAACTATATCAAAAGAATCATTATTTATGCTGGTGTTGTTTATGTAATATTTTCAGTGATAACAGTGACAACAATATGGCTAGCATTGGTGAAGATGATGTTCTTGGTATGCTTGATGTTGATAGTGGAAAGTAAGTAATGAAGGACATTTGTTTGTTTCATTGTAAGATTCTAAAGTTTTGTGTCTATAGCTGGCCTGAGCACCAAGTGATTTGGGTGAGTTATTGAGATTGGTCATCGTCCGGGGTCCTTCTGTCCGTTCTCAGTTACAAAAAAAATCTTCTCCTAAACTAACCATGTAATTCAACCAAACTTCTATGAAATGATCCTTAAGTTATGCTATTTCAAAATACTTAAAAGAATTGAAATCCATTTATAACTTTGGTTGCCATGGCAACATAGTGATAAACTAAGAAAATCTCATCATTCCATAAGGCTCACAACTTTGGTATTTGAAATAAATTGTCATCTATTGACCCTGTACCAAAATAATTACCGTATCTTGGAAATTAGCCTTTTTTTTTTGTGAAATTCCTGATTTTACATAGAATTAAAGAATGAATTTTTCTTCTGTCAAACCATAAGGCCTGGAGCTTTGATACTTGGCATAGATCATCATCTAATTCAAAGAATTAGTAAGAAATTAGCCCTTTTCTGTGTGATCCCTCATTTAACATAGAAATTAAGAAGGAAGTCTTTGAAAATCATCTTCTCCCAAAATATAAGGCTTAGAAGTTTTGATATTTGATATAAATCATCATCTATTGACCCTCTACCAAATACTTCAAAGAATTACCCTAGTCTAAAATTAGTCCTTTTCTGTGCGTTACCTGATTTACATACAAATAAAAAAGGAAATCTTTGAAAACCATATGTCTTCATATCATACGGCCTATAGCTTAAATTTTCTGTTTGTATCATTACCTTTTGAGTCTATAACAAATACTTCATAAAATTATCGTATTCTGAAAATAAGCCATTTTCTGTGTAATCCCAGATCTTTTAAAGAAATAAAGAAGGATATCTTCGAAAGATTTTCTGCTCCTAAACCTTTATGCCTAGAGCTGTGATATTTCATATGTATCAATGCCTAGAGACCCTCTACCAATTACCTCAAGAATTACCCTAGTCGGAAAATTAGGTCTGTATGGTAGGATCTTCAATATACTTATGGTTAGATAAATCTTTAATACATTTAATTTCTTAAAAATAATTAGGTGTAGGACTTTAATATTTTTTTATAAATCATAAAACCTAAAGTCATCATACTTAGGGGACAGCTATAGGACCATCATGGTCCTCTTGTTTTTTTTTTTTGTTTTTTTTCTATTGGTCTAAGTCGAGAATTTTTTTTGTAATGTTGTTGTGTCCGTGCATGTGTCCATCCGTAAACATTTAATTTAAAAATCTTGCTTTCAGAAAGTAATTAACGGCATTCTACCAAATTTCACAAATTATCCTTGGGTAAGCCTTTATCATGAAAAACATGGCTTTAATGGAAAAATTCAAAAATCTTCTTCCGATGGTTTTCAGCCAAATATAGTATTCAATGCTGAAATGAAAAAAAAATGTTTCCTTATCAGTAAAAGAACCCTTGTAAAATGATGAAAAGTTATGAAATTTCTCTGTATTTACCTCAATGAATTTGATTGTTATCAACATTAACATGATATTACAAAGATATTTCAAATTATAATTCATGTAAAATGCAATTTCTTCTTTGTTCACAATATTTTCTACAACATCGTAGGTCAGATTTCAAGTTTCATGCATTTTTCATTGTCGTCTGCAACCTCTTTCAAATTGGACCAGTGTAAAATTTCATAAAACAGGAAAGGATAAAGGCAAGTAAAAGGCTTTAGGCACTTTATTCCTCCAGTTTCAATTGAATAATGTATGTATTATATAATTGACAAGTTTATCTTTTCAGAAAAAACAAATACTGGTTTTCGTACTTATGAGAATTACAGCCACTTTTCTAATGAGGAACTGAAAAGACAAAAACTCATTCTTCAAATTGAATATTACAAAAAAAAAAAAAAATAATAATAATAAATGGATTATTTGATAGATTTAAAGCCATATCTTCCCTCCTATGAGATAGGCTGATATTCATGCCAAGGTTTGCCAAATGATTTCTGTTATTAAAGCTTTTCTAAACAGGAAAGATTTCTTGATGTTAAGTAGGGGTGAATATTTCAAATAAAAATCTGAATGTTAACTAAGAGTAATAACCCATAACTTACGGTTATGTGCATGTTATCGTGATCATGAAGTTTCATCATTATACCTACAAAATTTTCATAGATATGTTCCCGACAAATTTCGAGTCTTAAAATCATAAAGGGCAATAACTCAAAAATATATGGATGGAACAGTTATGTTTTTTGAGCACTGTACTTCCCTTTTATAAAATCTATTCACTTCTAAAATTTTATTATCATGTATAAAGTACTGTCAGAGATATGCTACAGACAAAATTCACGTCTGTTAACACCAGTAGGCAATAAGTCAAATAATAGTGGTTATAGTTTTTATTCTTATGCACTGCTCTCAATAATTATGCAATGAAGACAACTGCCAAGTTTCAAGTCAATGAGACATGAGGTTCCATAGTAATGCCTGGAACAAAGAAATGAACTCAGACATGAGGTTCCATAGTAATGCCTGGAACAAAGAACTGAACTCAGATTCCATGGCAGATCCCATGATATGGTTTGTCTTTTTCGATCACTTATGAATTGACATGACAAAGGATTGAAAATGAACTTGATTTCTTATGTTACAATTTGTTTAGAAATAAGTAAATGCAATAAAATCCCTATAATTTAAGCCATTCTATGGTCGATTGTTAATGTTGTGTTGTTCATTATTTTGACCAGCACCAACGACATCTATTATCGGGATATTTCTGTTTTTGCAGAAGTTGTGTAGGACACAACAAGCAATTATTATCCTGAAAATTGTATAAAGCATACTTTTCAATATCAGTGCACATTGATGGAAATTGAATGTAAAATGCAATCTCTATTGAGCATTTAACCCTGTCATGTACATACTCAGGATTTAATGTCACGTTGATTGTATATTTGAGAAACATTGAGGAAAAATAGGAAATTGCTCCTAACAAGCAAATTCTCCTTTTACCGCAATATTTTCTTCCTCATAGGATGGTTTTATTTTCAAATTGCAATCTACAATCTTTTTGGATTTTAACCAGTCTAATGTTTCAAAAGGGTCAAGGAATTACATTTATTATTTGATGGTGAATATTCTATTGCATTATATTACATTCCCATATCCCTATTACATTTCAACATTAATATGTTCAAAGTGGAATAATACCTTTAAGAATAAATTATTTTTTGGGTGGGGGGATTCTAAAGAATAGCTTATCTAATGTTGATGATTAAAATCAATTGAATTCTTACTTGCAAATCTTTTCTGGTTTAAGCCTGACTTCACCATGGAGTATACCCCATCTTCTCTTCAATTGTCCAATGCCCCTCTCAACTTTTGCCCTGGTTATCTTGTGAGCTCTAAAAAATGATAACGGCATTTAGATAACTATGTAATTTTCTATGATGAATTTCATTTGAAAACCATGATTGAATGGCCTGCATGCAAATATGAGCCAGCATTATTTAACCCATTCCAACTCAATCCCTCCTTTTTACGCCCCTCGAGAAAAAAGCTTTGGAAAACATTGTGGAAAATGGAGAAATTGCTTGTATCAAGCAATTTCTTCATTATCCACAATGTTTTCTATCCAAAAAGACGAAAAAATTCAAAATTCCATCAATGTAAAATTGTCGTCTGCAGCTTCTTTCAATTTGGACCAGTCTAAAATTTTGCTGTGTTGGAATGGGTTAAAGAAGTTCGCATAATGCTGATAATTTTTTTAAGCTTTTGATAAGGGACACGTTTCAATTTTTTTAATATACACAATGTCATCTACTGAATGAATAAACTCATATTCAAATAGTATAATTGTAAGGTTTCTATAATCACCTACTGTAAAAAGCTAGGAGATTATTCTGTGGGTTTAGGTATGGTGTTAATAGCCATTTCTTACAAGAATACACACTATCTCCAAGTAAAAAAGAATGTTGTCCTGGGCAATGGCCATCTTCAAAAAATTGGAATAATCCACTGTTTCGTAATATCCTGCTATCATGGGTTGATCCAGGCCACCTTGTTACCAGACCACAAAAAGTTGGACAGTTTCAAATTAAACCCTTTCCTGTTTTTAAAATCTCAGATTGGTTGTAAATGAAAGAGGTTGCAGATGGCATTGTTTTCAATTTGAGATGAAAACATCCTATGAGGTAGAAAATGTTGTGTGAAAAAAGAGAATTTGCTTGTGAGAAAAGAATTAGGGTCAAAAAGGCCCAGTGACAAAAAGGCCAAGTCTACAAAAAGGCCCAGTGTCAAAAAGGCCAGAATTTCCTGGTAAAGAAGAAATTGATTTTAAATATCAATTTCTCTTTTGCTCAAAAATATTTCTATCGTGACTTCTGAGAGTCAAAACCACCAAAGCCAGTGTTGATTAGAGTCAGGTCTGAAACTGATAAGGGCTGAGAAAGGGCTTACCGTCAACTCATTCCCAAGTCCAGTGTAGGTCACCCCACCCATCCGTACAGCCTGACGTATGTCAATCGCGATAATAGAACAAATACAAACTAATGCAGTGTTTATTCAATCTGTTATGAATAAAGAAAAATAGATGAAGAAATTAAATTCACAAAAATTCATTCAAAATATCTTGCGCTTTGGGTTAAACAGTAGATTTAAATTTGACTTACCAAAACGCGCGAAATGGACGATGACAGATGGTTCCGTCGGAGTGAATAACCTTCAGTAAAAAAACAAAGATTTTTTTCAAAGCCGATACCGTTTCGGTGTGATCTTATTTCAGAAATAGTTATTCTATATCCAGAATTTGATTTAGATTTTATTTCTACTTCTTGACCTTTGACCCTGGCAATTTTGACCAATCAATTTTTTTGCTGCGGCGCCCTTATGCCGAAAAAGTACACAAAAAATGTTCTCATAGTAAAAATGCGGGTCTGGTCTAATTCACTTATATTCATAATCGTCTTTAAAAAAATAACAAAAGACGGTACTACCGCGAAACGATCTTCGATCGTGTCTTGCTTCGCAAGACACGATCTGCGATCGTTATTTTACCTCCTATGCAAAATTGTGTAATCCCTCTTTCATTCATTTGATCCAGCATTTTTTTTTCAAGCAAACAGCACAAAACTTCACTTTTGGGATAGATGTCAAAGTGAAATACCCAATTGTTAATACTGTGCACATTGTACATAATGCCAACCAAAGAGACAAATGTGTTCAACGTTTAATAGATTCCAATTGTCATTTCGAATTCAGTTTGGTCTTGTATAAAATTTGTTGTATGGTTATTAGTTAACTGTCCATTGGTGGGCATTTTGTATCAACAGTGTTTTAACACTTTGAAATTCATTTTTCTCAGAAACCAGTTGATGGCTTTCACCCAAATTACACTGGAATTATTCTCTGTTGACCCTTTTTCAGTTTCCAACAATTAATTTCTATTAGTTGAAAACATGACCTTTGTAGTTGTGGCTTATGTTCTTATATGGTATCCAGTGATTTTTTTAAACAACCTTTTTCATATGACTTCGTAAATGAATAAGATTTTTTATAAAACAATGAAAAGGTTGAAATATTAAAAGATTTCATCGACAAGATATATTTGCCACACACGGTGAATATGATTTCGTGTAATCAGTCTAATCAGGCCTGTGGGTCAGTCTGACTTTTTCTTAAGACAATATCCCTGATAGTATTTGGCCTTTTCTTAGCAAGTAAGGCTTGATAAGGCTCTCAAGTGCCTCTAGTTTGGATATGCATTGGAATATGGCTAGCTCAAGCTAATTTGCGTCTAATTTTGTGCATCATTACTTTATTTAAATATTGCTTTTATGAGTTATCCCCAATAGAATACTAAACTATTTAGCCTGCGTTTCAAATTTCTAGATGTTTGTGTGTTTCATATTTATTTTTCCAGATGGCCAAGATACGATATTGACTTCATTGATTCTAATTAAATGTATTTAACTTAAAACCAAAATCTTTGTTGCCCATTTTATAGTGTATACTGGTGTTGTGACCTATGCAACCAATGGTTTCATCCAGACTGTATTGGTAGGGATAGCAGAGAAGATCTACACAGGAAGGAAACCTCTTTTTTCGCAATAATTGCTTGGTAATTTAAAATATTTCTAGATATGTTGAATTGAAATTATGTTTTTTGTAATTTATCATTATGTTAAATTGAAGATTATGTCTTCTGGTATTTCATAAATACTTATTTCTAACTTGAAGGGTTATGCCAATGGAATTTTCATACCTTTGTTATTGAAAGGCATTACTCATAAGATGTTACCCTACCCTGGGTCAACTGTTTAACCCTAATTCTAAAATAGTTTCGAAGAAAAATCCCCAACAACTTAATTACATAGGTCTCAAATATTGCATTGATCATCTGCTTATAAAAAGGGTTTTTTTTGCATCTGGCGAAATATAGATAGATGATCTTTACTCTGGAAAATTGTGAGTAACGGCATCTGTAACGGGGACATTTGTCACGAACACAGATGTTTGCTCACAATTAAGTCTAATATACAATTGAACCGAGTTTCAATGTTTTTCCCTGTAAACATATTGACCCTTTGCTGATTCGCAGTTTTAGACCTGTCCAAATTCAAAGGTTTTGCATACGAAAATTTAAAAGTGGACTTTATTTGAAAAATGACCATTCAGTAGGGTAGAAAATGTGAAAACTGAAACTTCTTTTTCTACTATGTTTTCGCAATTATAAATTCACAGGGATGTAAAAAACAGGGATGTAAAAAACGGGGATTGAACAGGAAAGGCTTAAGATAACCAATTTTATTTTTGTCTATTGCCCTATTCAAAAAGGCATCAATAGTAGCTGAATGGCCAGCTTTGACACAAACAGTTTTTGAAAATGAAGCTGAGGGCAATTTCTTTACATTTTAAAATGATATAAAAACATGGTAAGATCATTCTCGCGCAAAAACACTTTCGATGTCTATTGAATTTTATAAGCCAAAAAACTCAGTCTGACTCAGTGATCGAGGCTATAAGTTGTAAGTCAAGAGACAAAATTCATTCGGCAATGTACTTTAAAAAATGTAGTCTAATGTAGTTACTGGTAAAAAAAGGAGAATAAAAAATAATCCCAATGCTGCAATATCTTTCTATCAGTCTGACTGCTCCCAAGACAATATCCCTGATAGTATTTGGCCTAATCTTGGCAGATTCTGATATATTTTAAGGTAATTGTTTTGCATCAGCTGGAGTTGCTCAAGAGGATTGCTTAATTTATTAAAAGTTGATGCAACTTTGAAAACGTTGTAGAAAATAATGTGGAAAAAAAGGCTTTTATTGGCGGGACTTATTTCCTATGTATGTAAATAATATGCAGTTGGTGGCTGACGTTTGATTTATTGTGTAAGAGAGACAACTTACTATTTGGTAAAAATGTATTAAGTCCCTAAGATCTTAGATATAAGTAGGATAAGACTTTTGTTCAAATTACATGCACAGTTGGTTGTTTACAAATAATTAAATGCTTTTCCGCCGATAGAAGAATTGGGGGTAGCATACTTAACCCATCAGTACATTGCAACATTTCTGGATTAGAATTTAGGAATTAAAACATGTTGTTACATGCAATTTCAAGTTTATGAAATTTTGAAAAAAATGTCTTAATTGGCAAGGACATCATGGAAAATTAACAATTTTGTGAGCGGGCATATTTCAGCCAGTGGAGCAACAGAGGCACTCTCTGGCCTCTTTTTGAAATTTATCAAAAATTCTGCAACTAAATCATTTCTTTTTATAAAAACTTAACATTTCAACGTAGTATCAGCCAGTGGAGCAACAGAGGCACTCTCTGGCCTCTTTTTGAAATTTATCAAAATTTCTGCAACTAAATCATTTCTTTTTATAAAAACTTAACATTTCAACGTAGTATAAGTTATCCATATTTGACCATTTCTTGCAGATGACAAAAGCATATGAGACATGCTTCAAGGTGGTAAATGCCGAGGGCTCCCAAGGGTGAGAGCATACTAATAGATGTTTCCCTTTCAATACTTTTTTTTTCAATTCTTACTTAAAAAAACCTGGTTAAGCCATAATACATTAACTTTTTGTGCTTTAATCTGTCATTATTTTCCTTATACTCTCCTGCAAAAACTTGAAAATGATTATAGTTTTTCTCGTTTATCTATTAGTTTATCATCATGTGTAAAAGTTTTTACTTAGGTGATGAAGTTTATATTTACATGGGGAAAAAAAGGTTATGACTCTTTGAAGGAGATGCTAAGTTAAAGAAATACTTTACAAGTTTGAGGTTGTTTTTTATGTTCAAGACTAAATTGTATAAAACAATGTTCACAAGTCAAGAAATATCTTTAGTACAACTGATTTCAAAACATTTATGACTATTATAGTTGTATTGTTTCTTTTATTGTTGTTGTTGTTAGGTGGGTGGAGGGGGTGTTGATCCTTTTATTGTTTTCTGATTTCACTAGTTTGATAAGTGGTAATTAACCCATTCCTACACAATTGTTGACCCAATACTTTGTATCTTAACCAATTCCCTCACTATAACTCTGTTCAGCGCCCCTCTATTCAAAAGCTTTGATACATGTTGTGGAAAATGAAGAAATAGCTTGTTACAAGGTATTTCTTCATTATAAGCAATGTTTTCTACCTCAAAAGACCAAGATTTGATAGATTTCATCAACTTAAGATTGTTTTCTGCAACTTCATTGAGTTTGGACTTGGCTAAAAATTCTTTGTGCGCTATTGGCTTATTAGGATAAGATTATTTTAAAATTAACCAACTTGAAACTGTTGACCACATGTTTAAATTAAGATTAGTCTAAAATTTTGTAATGTAAACGATTCTTGACTAAATACCGAACTTCTTCCTGGTCAAATTGATAAAAGTTGCAGAAAAATACTGCATGCCATGTAGGATGGAAAATAGACTCTTTTTTCTAATTTCAAATACCTGACGGCGGCATCCATTCCGACTATTTGTCTCCACCGATGGGTCGATAATTGTAGACCTATGATGGATAGCAGCTGGAGGCTAGGAAAGGAAGTGATGGTGGTACTGGTGTGAGAAACACCAGGAATCCATTGTTAGGTGCTGAAGCCGCCGCGATATAACTGAAAGATTGTTGAAAGCGGCGTAAAACCCCATTCAAACAAACAAATAAACTAATTTCAAATATGATGATTCAAGATGACATATGTATTTACTTCAAGCTGTTTTGGAGAAATGCTCACAAAAGTTTGTTAGAATCTGTGTATTAATACAAAGTAAATGTATTCTATAAAAATCTTTGTCATGCAATTCCAGTAATGTCCCATGGTTGCAACGCCATTACAAGTTTGTGACTTATAAGTGTGAACAGAAGAAATATGGCTTTGGTGAAGCTCTGTTTAGCATACATGTAAGTACCTTATGAGGATACTTTATTGATGAGGATTATGAGAATGCTATTTAATATTGTACAAAGCAGATTGTGAGTAAATGAGGTAAGATATGACATAGAAGAAAAAGTTGTTTATAGTATTAGTTATACGGTTTCTTGCCTGGATATATGACGATTTATTCCCGGCTGGAGAAAACGATGTCACCCGAGCCGCAGGCGAGAACGAATTTATTATACTACAAAGTTTGAAACGAAATTTTCACATTCGGGACCTTCATGTAGGCCATGAAGCTACCAAAATAAACGATTGTTATCAATATCCCCTCTTTCCCCTAAGGCGCCCCAAATAAAAGGTTGTGACGTCACGCCGTGACTTCCACGAAATAGGTTTAACGTTTTCGGGAGAGAGATTTTAAGACTTGGACTTTTAAATGGATTTAAAACTATAAAATGATAGGTAACCATTTCATTTGTGTATTTAAAAGTATATTTATTAACATCTTACTTTAAAATTAATAGGAATATACTCTTGTATGGTTTGCTGCTTCATATGATTAACACTTAATTGCAGAAACTTTTTCTGTACACCACAAATATCGCTTTACACATTTTCATATCAACACTAGTCTACGAAAGATCAATAATTCAAACATTTTAATTCATAAAATATTGTGTGTACTAGCAACTTCTTCATTTTCCAAAATGTTTTGCCAAGAACTTTACAAGGGGATAAAAAGATGGGAATAGGTCAAATCGAAATATTCATTCGGCGACCAAATTTCAAGTGTTAATTGGACTTTGTTGATTTTCCAGGAACAAATATGGCAATGCTTTAAGAAGCACACCATGCAAGATCTCAAAATTATAGTAATCAATCACGTCTTATTCTAATTGGAGGTTATTAATGTTGCTTTTTTAATTGTTTGGCTGATATCAATTTTAAAAGTCAGTGACATTGAATTCACGCCCCCTTCCTACTCAAGATCATGTATGGGGGTTTGGTTCCCTCCACAGACATAACAAATAGCTGGTGCATATAGGGATAAATTGTCTGGGGGTCCCACATGATTTTGAATGAAACAAACAAAAAATGTAGAAAAAATATACCTGAATGAAAGAAAACATTTTTTTTTCATTTTTGAAATAAGACAGACACTTAATAAAAGTGATTGGTTAAAGGCCTGATTGTAAGATTTCATTTATCTATTTATATAATTCAGAATTTTTGAAAAATTGATTAAGAGCTACATGGGAACAATAATACATTTATTCGTGTGCAGTCCAGTTTTCAAATCAATTTTTGCTTTAAAGTACACTCTTCCTTTTGTAGGCTCCCATTAGGAAATAAAACTAAAATATTCTCTAATTTGAGGAACATTTCCTCTAAAAAGTCATTGTGAATTGTAAATGTAAATGTCCCAAAAGATTGGATCTCCTGTGACGAGCAGCCGTAGTTCACGGGTTAAAGTACATTGTATTGCTAGTCTAGAACAAAAACATGATCCTCTTTAAAGAAAAAACAACAGATTTTGCAGTCACGGTAATACATTTGGAACACTCGCGATAACGAGCGGGATTAAATATTAGTTAAATTATATTAGCTGAAATCGATCGTATTCAAATTGTGTTTGTAAACAAAACATGTACATAGCCTTTACTAGTGACCTTTGACCTTCAGTTACATGCAAACTACATACATATAAAAATCGCAAATTTCGAAAAAAAAAAAAAAAAAAAAAAAAAAACCAACAAAAAAACACATGAAACCGCTGTCTTTTCAAAACAAGAACTTTATATTACAAATTGAAATTGATATGTATTCGATTACTCGCTTTATTGTGTGTAAACTCGTCAATAGAATTGACGAATCTAGAGTCCAAATGTCCGCCATTAAAAATTTGGGTTCTATCACCGGCAAGGCTCCTTCGGGAAAATACGCGATGTATCACCGCAGCGCATTATGTATACGTTTATGTCAGGTCTTTATTTACCAATCAAATTGCGACAATCTTCTTTGTAGTAAAATAGCATAAATGAGTATATGTGTTTTCCATCTATGTACATGTATAGTGATGTTTTCTGGTATGCCCTAGTCAAGCACAAGTTACAATACATAATTAAGCCTAGAACCCTGTTAAACTTGAATTATTACCATTAATACATGACAAGGGCACCAATGTTTGAATTTCTTCATTTTTTTCTGCTCTGCAAGGTATTGGGGATTTATGATGTACGAGGGATCTAGTTTGTTGAATATTAAGATATGTTTTCATTGCACGGATTAATATATTCTCATACTTTACAGGCAATTGCTTTTGTGGAGCAGAATTTAAAGAATCTTTTTCAAAGTTAGCAAAGTAAGTACTGCTGTTTAAATGAAAGGTATACATAATTGATATCAAATACAAAAAATAAAAATGACCTTACTTTTTTCCATTATCACAAAAATGGTTGGGGTCATACAAAAGTGATGGACTGCAGCTATCAATGAAAGAATCAACCAATTAAGTCTTTCATTTAAATTGGTGTTTGTGTGTGTGTAGGGGGTCTTTGAACTCTGAAATTCGTCGACCTTTATTTGAATCATTTTAGTTTGTTATAAGACTTAGATCTGGTAACTACAGCATAGTCAAGCTGCAGTTACATGTACGATGTGTAGGTCGCTAATTAACCATTTTACTTTTTTGTTAATGGCCATAATTTTGTAGTAAAACGTTGTCTAAACATCTTAGTAAACTTCCTATCGAAGCTCTATGAGCAATTCTGTTAAATCCTTTTGCAAAGAATCTGTACTCTAAAAATCACTTCAGCATATTCTTTGCCTTTTAAATCTGGTCTTCTTTTTAGAGGAGTCTTAAACACTTTATCAATTTTGAAACTTTTTGTGTGTTTACGAGATGCTTCTTCTATTCAAGGGTCTTCTTTCAGTTTTATGTATCGAGGGATTTACTGCTGCGGTCAAGTTATAGCTTTTGTCTTAAGAGGTTTGATTATTTGACTGACTGTTTCAGTGAGAAAGCCATTTACTCCATACACTTTACTGTAGATTCAATCGCCATTGATGGACTGAAAGAAGAATTCAACAAGAGCAGGGGTAGTTTTTATTCTAAATTTCTACTAAGGATGATATTCAACGTTTCCTTAACATAGAAATTTATTGGACATCATATTATTGCTAAGTAGCTGTATGATTAATTCATAAAGAAGTCGTTTTTTTCTCAACACTAAAAAATCATTTCAAGTGTGCTAAAATAAACAAATAGTACTAAATAAGGTTGTAATCCAAGGATAAATGGCTTGTGACAAGCATTTTCTCCTATGTCTTCTAAGTTTTCCATATCCATATTTCTTCACGGCAGCAATGAATTTACAAAACAAGTATGTTTAGAAATTTACACTGTTCTACATGGGAAGATTTTTAGCCTAAACAAAAAATATTTAATTATCTGATTAGTGTCGGTCATATACCTTTAACTTGCATGTCAGTGTTTCATTGGTCATTTGGTAACTAAGCAACTCATTATGAATTGTGATTTGATTGGTTCAATAAATGTTCAAGGGCTCCGTGCTTATTTTGTTCTTCAAAGTTTGAAAAGTTGTTGACGTAAAAGGAAGTCATTGAAATTGATAGGAAAATTATTGGCGTCAATTTAAGAACATGGACAAGTTGTCAGTGGTCCACATCATTTGATCTTCACTGTGGTCAAACGTTTGAAAATAATTGTGTGGTAACTCCATATTATCTGCGTACGGCTTATAGAGAGTGAAAAGTGCAGAAAGTAGATAAAGTGGGATGGCAGAGGCCTTGTCACCCCAAGTACTCAGAAAAACGTAAAGGCAGGATTACAAGAAGATGGATAAGTCGGGGTTCGATTTTAAAAATTATCATGAGAGAGCAGAAGACTTTGTAGATTATAACCCGTCGGGGACCCTAATAGGATGAAGAGAAAAACAGTAACAGGAAACTGCGCGACAACAACAACTAGTGGTTCTGGTCAAAAAACATCTTTATCAAAATGAACAGGTGAAAAATGAGGATATTGTGCTAGTTAGTGGCGGTGAGGACGAAGATTTTGAATCTATCGAAGCGATGAAACAGGAAATAAAGGCTCTGAGGGAGGAAGCAGCTAGATTACGACAGCACAAGGAGGCAAAACGACTAAAGAAAGAGTAATACGAACATAGACAGATAGTGAAAAAAATACGAGGTAAACGCTCTGATTATGAACAAACTTTGTTCGAACAATCAGCAAAACCGAAGGAATCATACAATACAACATAAACTTCTCCAAAGACAGTGAGTAAAAACGACGGTAATGCTAATGCGGTTACCATAAATGCGTTAAGGCAAGACAATTATTTAAATAAATTGGTTCAAATGAACTCAAAAAGCTTGGATTGAACCAATTTGTTACTAAGAACGACTCATCTTCTTCTGAGTCTGAAAAATCAGATTCAGACATAAAAAGTAAAAAAGGTAGAAAACATAAACAATCAGGATTGAAATCTTGCATCTTTTCATCATGATTTAGATTTCAAGATTTTCTAAGCAGGAGAAAAAGAGATAATCACATTAGAAGATTTGTCGTAAACTGAGATGTTGGGTAGATTAGAATCATTAAAGAAAATTATTTATTACAGCAATACATACGAGTTTGCTGGATTGAAAGTCTTTTACGCAGCATGGTTGAGGGAAATAGAACTTGGTAAGCGTACTTGGAGGGATGATCCTCAACAAATTAAAGGTAGGTATCGATGTTTTTTTCATGTCACAGATTTTAATCATTTTTATTTCCTCTCATAAACTATTTGAAAACAATATGCTGAAAAGTAGTTTTGCAAAAATATGAGGTCGCTTATCAGAAAAAAGCAGGGTATTTCCCTAATAGCCTACATAGGCTATTAATCTACTTTAGATTAATCCGAGACAGGTACGAAGATTATAGGGCATACACGTGGCCCGAATAACCGTTAGAACCTTGCATCTAGTTCAAATTACATCAAACCAACGTCATCGTTACGTCATCAGGAGTAACGTTCGCTAGCCGGTCTGTAAAGATCAGTCCTTTCATGTGACTTGGTTTAGGACGTTGGCTGTTTCGCTAGTAAATTTGTTACCTTCATTTGACTGGGTCATATGCAAATGAGATCATCCGATGTCGACAGCCGAATTCCGTGATATCTAAAAATAACCTGGAATTCCGCTGAACCTTTCTGATATAACCAGAAAAAGCCAC
This sequence comes from Fragum fragum, assembly GCA_946902895.1. Taxonomy (NCBI): domain Eukaryota; kingdom Metazoa; phylum Mollusca; class Bivalvia; order Cardiida; family Cardiidae; genus Fragum; species Fragum fragum. Next base: position 45,737,903 of record OX336380.1, on the reverse strand, counting down.
TTTAGGTCTATTAGATAACAACCAAAACAATACCTGACCTAACTGAAAGTATTAAATGTTTGTTTGATTCTATTTTTCGCCACTTGGTAATTTTTCTTATCTAGGTTTCAGAAACATCGATATCTCCCTTTAAGTCAGTGATTTTAACAAAGTTTTGTTAAAGAATAAGCTCTGAAGATAGGGTGTGGTTTTGTTCAGTATACCAGCGAAACAAATGCCTTGCGAAACAAGTAATTAAAGGACCCTTCGGTGGCCTTTATCAGATCCCTTCAAAGCATTTTGATCGGTGAAAATATGTAACGATATATACATGTTAAAATATCTTTACAATACCACAACGGGATGAAAGTAATTACGGGCAGGTTGTGACCCCTAGCGCAAAAATTGGCAGATCTGCGCATAATCGACAGTAGATTTGGGTAGAGAGTGGCACCTCCGATAAACCGACCATCAAACTTTTTCTGCCGAGATTATATATATCCTGTATACATATCTCAGGCGTTCAGCGCTTTGATTATTTTACAACTTTGAACATTGAAACATAGGAATAATTTGGGCAAAAATATCAGATATTTGAAAAAGAAAATCTCTCTCAATCCTTAGGGAAATTTCTAGCAAGGCAGAGAATTGTCCCTTTATCATTGTGGATTTTGTTTAAATCATTCCTGTGCAAACCAGGGATTTTACATTGCTGTTATTTATACTTGAGAAAAATTGTTAAAAAAAGTAGAAATTTCTTGTAACTTTCAATTTGCCCTTTTCCGACAATAATTTCTACCACATAGGATGATTTCATTATAAATTGCACCCAATATTTGTTGTCTGCACAACCTCTTTCAATTTGGACCAGTCTAAAATTGGGCATGGGTTAAAGAAATGAGCTGTGCTGAACAAAGGTACAAAAACCATAAATTTTATGCATTCTTTTGCTCAAATGCAAAATAAGAATCGAAAAGAAAGATGCATTAGAGAAAATATTTACAAAAGTTTACCTGAGTTTCAAATGAATGAATGAATGATGTTATATGGCCCGTCGACATCAAGGGCCATGTTGGGCGCTTAACTAAATATTGAAAACAAGCTAAAAACTATTATAATACATATTACGAATTTATGAATTCAAACAGTTAAAATTTAGTCAACCAGTAACAATACTTAAACTAGAAAATTATAACAGGTAAACGTGAACGGTAACAATCTCGACAATCGTTTAAAAGTTACTTTAAAAGACGTACTCACATTAAAGCTCAAAATTATATTTTGCTGTATAAACCAATGGCCTTAAAGGGAGGTATCGATGTTTCCAAAACCAAGATAAGAAAAATTACCAAGTCCCGAAAAATAGACTCAAACGAACATTTATTACTTTAAGTTAGGTCAGGTATTGTCTTGGTGGTTATCTACTAGACCTAAAGTGGCTTATTCTGGTTATATCGGAAAGGTTCAGCGGAATTCCAGGTTATTTTTAGATATCACGGAATTCGGCTGTTGAAATCGGATGGCCTCATTTGCATATGACCCAGTCAAATGAAGGTAACAAATTTACTAGCGAAACAGCCAACGTCCTAAATCATGTCACGTGAAAGGACCGATCTTTACAGACCGGCTACCGAACATTACTCCTGATGACGTAACGATGACGTTGGTTTGATGTAATTTGAACTAAATGCAAGGTTCTAACGGTTATTCGCGCCACGTGAATGCCCTAAAATCTTCGTAGCTGTCTCGGATTAATCTAAAAATAGATTAATAGCCTACGTAGGCTATTAGGGAAATACCCTGCTTTTTTCTGATAAGCGACCTCATATTTTTGCAAAACTTCATTTCGGCATATTGTTTTTAAATAGTTTATGAGAGGAAATAAAAAAAAATAAAAATCTGTGACATGAAAAAAACATCGATACCTACCTTTAAGGTAATCAAAAATTAGATTAAGTAACCCTTTCAAACAGCTCTCCCATACTATCAACTTTGAAATATTGATCCCTGTACATAGAAAAATCAATACAATCTATAAAAATATGTTTGGCAGTAAGAGGAGCGTCGCATGGAAAACACATACGAGGTTCGTCTCCTTTAAGAAGAAATGAATGCGTCAGATAAGTGTGACCAATGCGTAAACGGGCCAAAATAATTTCTTCTCGGCGATTTGATCTATAGCCAAGTAGCCATTCACAAAGATCCTGTTTAATAGCGTAAAGTTTGTTATCTTGATTTACAGGATCACCTCAACAATTCTGCCAGACATCCTGAATAAAACTATGAATTAAAGGCTTAAAATCAGTAAAAGGAACTTCAAAGGGTAAAATACCTAGTGATAATGCCTCCTTGGCAGCTTGATCTGCAGCTTGATCTGCCTCTTCATTACCACGAATACCAATGTGGCTAAGGAGCCAACAGAAAACAAGATCAACATCAATGTCAAGTTTTGAAATCTTATTTAGTAATTTGATTATAAGAGGATTGTCTGTTTTCTCGTGTTCAAGCACTTGCATACTTGACATTGAATCAGTGAAAACAATATATCGCCAATATCCATCTTCGATCATGTGATCGAGTGCAAGATAAATCGCCTTAAGTTCTGCTGAAAATACAGAGGAGTTGTTTGGTAGACGAAACTGATATTTTTCGCGATCTAGAATAGTGGCTGAAGCAAATTTCTCTCCATCCTTCGAACCATCTGTATAAATCTCCTCATGCAATATGTATCTTTCTTTCATCTCTAAGAACTTTGTTTTAAAGTCAGCAGGGTCAGTAGTACCCTTTTTGCTGGAAGCAAGATCATAAAGAAACGTAGGGCTTTTGCATGTCCATAAAGGGACCGCATAAACTGCATATTCGGCCACATCTTCTAGAGCGAAATCTAGAGAGTTAACATCTGCTTCACAACGAACGCTAACTGTTTTCAAATTCCTCTCTATGCTTAGGTTCAAAATACAACTTTGTAGGTGGGATTGTCAGGGTTAGATTTCAACTTAAGATAATAATGCATGGAGAGTTTCTTTCGGCGTAAATTTAATGATGGTTCATCGGCTTCAGTGTACAGACTATTTACTGGCGATGTTTTAAAAGCGCCTAATGCCAGGCGCAAGCCTTGATTATGAATAGAATCAAGTTTGCGAGGTATGAAGGGCGCGCTGAGCCGTAAACAGCACAGCCATAATCTAACTTACATATGACAAGCGACCTGTAAAGTCGCAATAGAACTTTTTATCCGCTCCCCAGTCCATATTGAGCACTTATTGCTCAAATAATCAATATGTGGACGAAACGAGAGTTTAGAGTCAAAGAGAAGCCCTAAGAATTTGAACTCCGGAACAACTTCTATTGGCACTCCGTCAAAGTTTAGTTCAGGACCAAGGTGCAGTCTTCTTGATTGACAAAAGTGCATACATTTGGTTTTCGTCTTTGAAAACTTAAAGCCATTTTCATTTGACCATTTACCAAGGTTTTCAAGACTTGCTGTAACTGCCTTTCAATTGTATACATATGTTTTGATCTGTAACAGATACAGAAGTCATCAACGTAAAGAAAACTTTCCACACCAGGACAAACGGTTTTGGCAATGTTTTTTTTTTTTTTTTTTTTGACACGGACAAAATACTTCCCTTGGGAACTCCCATTTCTTGTTCGTGGGGATCTGAAAAGTATCTCCAATCCTAACTCGAAATTTACGTTCGTCTAAAAGAGCAGAAATGAAATAAGCCAGGCGACCTATAATACCGAAATCAAAGAGGTCATTCATAATGCCATACTTCCAAGTGGTGTCATAAGCACTTTCAAGATCGAAAAAGACAGAATCGACATGTTCTTTATAAAAGCTTCTCGAATAAAAGTCTCGAAGCGGCCAAGATGATCAAGAGTGCTTCTTTGTTAACGAAAGCCACTCTGGACTGACGTTATAAGATTATTTTTTTCTAAAAACCAAACAAGACGGTCATTTACCATTCTTTCCATGGTTTTAAAAATACAACTAGTTAAGGCTATAGGGCGATAGGTTGAAGGATTCGTAGAATCTTTACCTGGTTTAGGTATAGGAATCACAATAGCTTCCCGCAAAGAGGCTGGAATTACTCCCGTTTTACAAACCTTATTAAAAATTATAAGTAAGCAATTAAGGGAACGAGACGGCAAACGTTAAAGGAACTAATTATGGATATTATCAGACCCGACAGCAGTATCATGACACTTCTTTAAAGCTTTCTTCAACTCCTTTACAGAAAAGTCTCTATTGTAATGTTCTAGATTCTAAGAACTAAAGTTCAGCCTTGACTTTTCTTTTTTGCCCTGAAATTTTTGAAAGTTTGGCAAGTAATTAGAAGAAGAAGATTTCTTGGCAAAACTATCTGCCAATGTATTAGCGATGTCATGCTTTGAAGAAACGGTAGTATTTTGTCGGTTTTAAGATGGCTAACAGTTTGACATACATTCTTCCCACTGATTTTTCGTACCATGTCCCATGTCTTCTTGACGGATAATCTAGAATTTAGCCTAGATACATACTGTCTCCTAGACGAACGATTACTTTGCTTAATAGCTCGACGTGCTTTCGCACGTGCTATCTTGAACTTATACAGGTTTTCTTTTGTAGGTCTTAAATCAAATGATCTAAGAGCAGATTTTCGCTCAGCTATAGCCTTTTTACAATCTTCATTAAACCATGGTTTGCTTGGGGGTTTAGGATCAGGCGATGTTCGAGGAATGTTTTTTTCTGCAGCTGAATAAAGTAAGGATGCAATTGTCGCAGTCATCGATTGCTTTAGGTGTAATAGTTTGTTCGCAAGAGGTTTTAAAAAGATCCCAATTAGCTTTATGGAGTTTCCATCGCCTAGGCGTTCCTGTACTGATGGTCCTATTTCTAACACATGAATAGGAAAGTGGTCACTTCCATGAAGATCTGTTTCAACTATCCATGTAAAATATGGAAAGATGTCTGGACTGCAAATAGTCAAATCTAATGACGAATATGAATATGATCCAGTGGCAGGATGATGTAGGTAAATGATTTATTGTTTAATAAAACAAGATCATGTCTTGTTCGAAAATTCTCAATAATACGGCCTTTGTCGTCTGTGTCTTGACAACCCCATAGCGAATGGTGATAATTAAAATCTCCCATTGATATGAAAGGCTTGGGTAATTGATCAACAGGGTCGTCTAATTTCCTGCTATCTACAGGAAGACTAGGAGGAATATAGATTTAACAAATTGTAGTTGTTTTATTTAGAGATAAATTAACTGCTACAGCTTGCAAAGTAATATTAAGCTTAAAGGTAGGTATCGATGTTTTTTTTCATGTCACAGATTTTAATTTTTTTTTTCCTCTCATAAACTATTTAAAAACAATATGCCGAAAAGTATTTTTGCAAAAATATGAGGTCGCTTATCAGGAAAAAGCAGGGTATTTCCCTAATAGCCTACGTAGGCTATTAATATATTTTTAGATTAATCCGAGACAGTTACGAAGATTATAGGGCATTCACGTGGCGCGAATAACCGTTAGAACCTTGCATCTAGTTCAATTTACATCAAACCAACGTCATCGTTACGTCATCAGCAGTAATGTTCGCTAGCCGGTCTGTAAAGATCAGTCCTTTCATGTGACATGATTTAGGACGTTGGCTATTTCGTTTTACCTTCATTTGACTGGGTCATTTGCAAATGAGGTCATCCGATGTCGACAGCCGAATTCCGTGATATCTAAAAATAACCTGGAATTCCGCTGAACCTTTCCGATATAACCAGAAAAGCCACTTTAGGTCTATTAGATAACCACCAAGACAATACCTGACCTAACTTAAAGTATTAAATGTTCTCTTGAGTCTATTTTTCGGCACTTGGTAATTTTTCTTTTCTATGTTTCAGAAACATCGATACCTCCCTTTAACAACATTGTGAGGAACATTATTATTTACAATTAATCCTACACCGCCCGAAGCTTTACCTTGTCCTTCAGAGTTTTTATAATAGCAAGAATGATATTTCAAGAGAATTTATCCGTATCTTTTAAAAAAGTCTCTTGCAAACAAATCTGCATCATCAGGCTCATCCGTAACCATGTCTTCTTGAAGACTATGGAAACGGTTGAATTGTTGTATTGGATCCTCAGATCCTTTGGGTTGACGATTTCATGTCGTCGATCTTGGAGATCTAGTTCCCCTGCTGGTAGGTTTAACAAAGTCACTCGGGTTCTGAGTTGTAACCTTACTTGAATTGGACTTGGACTCACTTTTCTTTGTATTCGAATTTTCGGTCAGTCGGGAAGTTTCTGTTTCCGTAACGGTAGAATAGACCGGTGCTGTGCTTTTTTTTTCTACGTTTGCAGAGTCTGGTTTTGCTAAAGGTGAAATATTGTTTTTTGCCGAGATAGTAGATGATAAAGAAGAGGAGTTTTTTGTTGAAGAGAATAGCTTTTCAATTTCTGATTTCTTTTCCGGAAAGACCAAACATAATTTTGCTAACATATCCTTACAGTTTTGACATTCAGTGTCACCTTTACTATTAGTATTTTACTTTAGCTGCATTGGCATAGGAACTTAAATATTTATTAGATTTTCAATAACTATTCGTGCCTCAAAATACGATAGACCCTCTTTACATTTCACGGTAACTATTTCCTTTTACCCTCTTCCAGTGCGAACATTTGCGGGAGACTTTCACATTCATCGACACCATGTGATTCTTCACGGACACCAGAACGTCGTCAGCGGGCTTCATTCTTCATTTTTTCTCGTGTTGTCCGATTGAAAGCATCGGTAACTCTGAAGAGGGTTGGGAATATATATATCAAAGTTTACTGTTAGATAAACAATTATGATAGATTAAGGTCGTATGGCAATATCGAATGTCAAAATGATTGTGTTCGTTTGGACTTTCCTTCCGTCCCCGAAAACCGATATCCTTCTCGCGTCAATAACGTTCTGTGATTTTAACTCAGAAACAATTTCTTTTTCTGAGACTCCTTGAAGCTCTGTGTACCGAATTATCACTTTGGATGTATTTAATGTAGTATGCTCATAGCATTTTACTGGGAGATTGAAAAAGGTCTTTACATTTAGGAGATTATCTGAATGAGCTTTCTTATCCACTTCAATGAGCAGGGCACAATGTTTCATTTTTTTTCACAGATTTTGTTTCTCCAGCCAAAGACTTGTTACACTTATGTATTACAAAAGGTGACAAATTTGTAACGGGTCTTTCAGGGATGGTCGATTGTATCAGCAAAAACTTAGGAAAAGGGGCTTGTGTATTTCTTGATTCTACATCGGAGTCCATTTGCGCATATGTTCGTGTTTGTTGGGAAGCCATGGTTGTTGTTTTTTTATTTCGTCATCTGAGGGCCCAACCCTCCAAGGAGTCCAACAAGGGGGCAAAACAGGAGCAGCGATCCACCTCCCTATGCCAAGATTATCCAGATGATATACTCGGGCAAGCCAAGGTCAAAGGCCCGATACAGAAGAACGTGGTCACTTCCCTAGTCAAGGGTAACGCCATGCAGATCTACACCCGACCCAAAAAACGTAATCACCCAATTTGGCCATAAGCCTATAAAATACCGTTAAAATACAAGATATGACACGGGCAAATAATAATTTGTACTTCAGAAGGGTACAATACATGACATACCAGATGAAAAGCTATCACATGTGATATAACAAAGTGAGAGGACTTGTGCCAGAACACAAAATAACTATGGATTGATAGCCAATGGCTATAAAACAACAATAGTCAATGCCCAAGTCTAAAACGACCAGCCGATTGCCTAGACCGGGCCCATCCAGGCTCCCGTTTTACCGAAGCCAAGGCCAAAGCAGCGTGTTGAGAAGCTGGAGATCCCTCGGCTTCTCTCAACTACCAGGACCCTCTTTTCCGGCTTTACGAGTTTCCACCCACGGCAAACAGGCGGGACCATTCGGTGGGGTCTTACCACTCTACAGGACGGCAGCTAACGATTTCTATCCCCCGACCGCTGGGGGCCACCTGAGTTTCAAAAGGTATGAACAACTCTGCAACAAGCTCATCCATGATAGTTTTGAAAACTTTTATTTTCTGAGCTTTGTTCCAATTTTGGATGGAGTCTTCAATGCTAGTTTGTATTGGTTTGTCATGTAAGCTAGTCGTTTTGAATTTATGAGACACAAAGGAACGAGATGATCTCTGTCCACATCTGAGAATAAAATCTTCATGTGCCAGAAATTAAAAGAAATGTCCTTCTTTCTCAAGTGGTAATGAAAGACAAATTATTCTTTATTCTGCCACGGCAAGTGAAAATAGGGAACATTTTTTTTAATCATTGGCTATCCACCTATATGTATGCCGTTTCTGCCATACTGTTTACACGAGAAATAGGTTGTAAGGGGAAAACATGTCGAGCCAGCTTATTTGCACAGAGAAACAGGTGCACAGATTTTTTAGCTCACCTGAGCACGTAGTGCTCAAGTGAGCTATTGTGATCCCCTTTTGTCCGGCGTCCTTCCGTCGTCCGTCAACAATTTCTTTAAACAACACCTCCTCCCAAACCACTGGGTCAATTTTAACCAAAATTGGCAGAAATGTTCCTTAGGTGGTCCCCTTCAAAAATAGCTAAAAGAATTGAAATCCGTTAAAAACTCTGGTTGCCATGGCAACAAAAGTGAAATTTTAAGAAAATCTTTAAAAATCTTCTCCCCCTGACCCAGAAGGCGTAGAGCCTTGATATTTTGCATGAAGCATCAGTATATTGACCTCTTTCAAAATAGCTAAAATCATGATCCTCGGGTCCCCAGGGGCGGAGCCCCATGGGGTGGGGTTTATATAGAAATAAAGAACGATTTTTTAAATGACATCTCCTCCCAAACCACTGAGCCAATTTGAACCAAATTTGGCAGAAATGTTCCTTAGGTGGTCCCCTTCAAAAATAACTAAAAGAATTGAAATCCGTTAAAAACTCTGGTTGCCATGGCAACAAAAGTGAAATTTTAAAAAAAATCTTTAAAAATCTTCTACTCCTGATCCAGAAGGTGTAGAGCCTTGATATTTTGCATGAAGCATCAGTATATTGACCTCTTTCAAAATAGCTAAAATCATGATCCTCGGGTCCCAGGGGCGGAGCCCCAGGGGGGTGGGGTTTATATAGAAATAAAGAACGATTTTTTAAATGTCATCTCCTCCCAAAGCACTGGGCCGATTTGAACCAAATTTGGCAGAAATGTTCCTTTGGTGGTCCCCTTCAACAATAGCTAAAAGAATTGAAATCCTTAAAAAAACTCTGGTTGCCATGGCAACAAAAGTGAAATTTTGAAAAAATATTTAAAAATCTTCTCCTCCTGACCCATAAGGCGTAGAGCCTTGATAATTTGCATGAAGCATCAGTATATTGACTTCTTTCAAAATAGCTAAAATCATGATCCTCGGGTCCCCAGGGGCGGAGCCCCAGGGGGGGGGGTATAGGCATGAAGCATCAGTTCACAGACTTCTTTCTTATATCTGAAATTATAACCCATGGAAAGATTTCTTTCCTTCTTTCAAATCAGCACTTTAGCCTTGGAATTTGTAATTTAGACTTTTGATCCCAAGGTTCATAGTCTTTATATGTAATTGTGGCCCACTTGTTTCATAATCCTAACCTTAACATGAAATAAGACTGTTGAAAGAAAAAGAGCCTTTATCTCAGGTGAGCGCCCCAGGGCCAACGGCCCTCTTGTTTAAATTCTTCGACGTTGACTATATCACTAAAAACGTTTTGTATGGCACTAGCACTCGAAGAAGAACAACTGTGCCAAAATATGTTCAAATCCGTGACCTTGGAGATATCACAACAAACATTGCGCATCACACATCTTTGAATTCAAACAAGTCTTAAAATTTTGTCTTTTGGTAATAGGTTTAGCATACTTACATTAGATCTACTCTTGACATTTCCATTGACACGTGGATGTCCCATCAGCTCGGGCCAAATTAGGCTTCAAAAAAATTCTTGCACAGTTTCTGCAAAATATGAATTTCTTGATAAGTATCATAAAACAGTTATTGATGATTGCATCTGACAAACAATATAGTTTCAGGTTATACTGATATTATCTTTTTCAGTTTTAGAAAAGTACACTTAACCCTATCCTGTACAAAACTAGGGATTTAAGTTGGTGTGATTTTATACTTGGGAAAACGAAAAGAATAAAATGTTTGAAACAAGTATTTTTCCTTTTCCCTCAATATTTTCTACCATATAGGATGGTTCATTTCAAATTGCATCCAATTTTCACCTGCAAACCACCAGCTACTGAATGCAAGTTGGACCATCATTAAAACAATTATTCTCTTTATCATTTGAAAAGATATCTAAATACTAATGGCACTGAACCGCTCACCTGTGATCAAGGGATGGGGCTTTTTTCCTATTCGCGAATAGAACAATATCGGTAAGGAAAAATATAATTATGCATAATAGCAAAAAAGGATCCTTTAGATTTAGCAGTATCTGAGAAGAAAGATTTTTAACGATTGGTAATAATAAACAAGACAGTTTTGTGAATATTTATGTGGATACACATTGACAATATCTGACATGTGTTTTTTTTTTTTATTTTTATTTTTATTTGACTCTAATATCACAATCTTTGTCTGTTAATATGAAAAGGCATACTCACTTCAATAAAGTATTGAAGAGTATGGCACATTTCATTAAAGGGAGGTATCAATGTTTATCAATCCTAGATAAGAAAACATTCTCATAAGATTAAAAATCGCTCAAACGAACATTTGATACTTAAACATGAGTCAGATATTGTCTTCACGGTAATCTGATAAGCAGAAATTGGCTTTTGGTGGTTATTTAAGAAAGATTCAGCGGAATTTCAGGTTATTTATAGATATCACGGAATTCGGTTGTCGACACCACTTGACCTTATTTGAATATGACCAAGTCAACGGTAGGTAACAAATTGAAAAGCGAAACAACCAACGTCCTGAATAATATCATACTAAATGGTTACCGCATAACTGCGGTAAGTGACTATACTCATATTAACTCTTACGACTGTTCGGAAAATTGAAGACAGGCTAGCGAATATAACTCCTAATGACGTAATGATGACGTTGCTGTGAGCGAATTTAAACTGAATGACGGATTTTAAAGGTAGGTATCGATGTTTTTTTCATGTCAAAGATTTTAATTATTTTTGTTTACTATTGTATACTATTTGAATACAATATGCCGAAAAGAATTTTTACTAAAATCTGAGGTCGCTTATCAGAAAAAAGCAGGGTATTTCCTTAATAGCCTACGTAGGCTATTAATCTATTTTAAGATTTATCCGAGGCAGTTGCAATGATTGTAAGATCATTCACGTGGTGCGAATATCCGTTGGAACCTTGAATTTAGTTTAAATTACATCACACAAACGTCATCGTTACGTCATCAGGAGTTATGTTCGCTAGCCGGTCTTTAATTCTGTAAAGATAAGTCCAAAACTGTTGTAAGTGTTATATCGAATATTTACACTTACCGTAGTTTTGCGCTTACCCTTTCATATGACCTTAGTTAGGACGTTGGCTGCTTCGCTAGTAAATTTGTTTACCTTCAGTTGACTGGGTCATATGCAAATGAGGCCATTCGATGTCGTCAGCCGAATGCTGTTATATCTAAAAATAACCTTGAATTTCGCTGAACCTTTCCAATATAACCACAAAAAGCCTCTTTGGGCCTATAAGATTACCACCAAGACAATACCTGACTCAACTTATGGTATTAAATTTTCGTTTGATAGTATTTTTCGGCACTTGATAATTTTTTCATATCTAGGTGTCAGAAACATCGATACCTCCCTTTAACGGTTATGCGCACTACTTGCTTGAATGACCTTTTATTCATAGCAACTGTCTAGGCGTAATCTGAAAATAGATTAATAGCCTACGTAGGCTTTTAGGGAAATACCCCATTTATTTTGGATAAAAGTCTTCCGATTTTCACAAAACTACTTTTCAAGAATATTGTATCCAAATAGTGTATGAGAGGAAACAAAAAAAATTGAAATCTGTAACATGGAAAAAACATCGATACCTACTTTTAACAATGAGATCAAAATTGTCCAGTCTCTCGGTCACTGTATAGGAACCAGCTCTTGAAGCTTTTACACCCTTGATTCTCACTCATGTTAGCTGGTCACCTCCAAAAGGAACTTTTAAGGTTGCCAACTCATCACCCAAAGTGTGAAAGATTTCTAAAAATAATAGCATGTAAAGATACTTATCATCATAGGAGATCGTTAAATCTACACCGTTCAGGCCTAAACACCGTTTGGATCCGGTGTCAATTATCAATTTTCCCCGCCCACTTTTTCTTTAACCACGCCTTGATTTTCCAGTATTGGACGTCTCGTAGTCCATTCCAAAATGGCTGCGGAGCACGTTCATACGTTTCGCTCCGATGAAGAATCACCACAGAGATTCATAAAAGATTTCGAGGAAAAGGAACAGCTCAAATTCGTAGTAAGAAAGAGCAAACGATCCGGAACAACACGTACGTGATGGCTTTAAGATTGAGTAATGATACCTATTAACTTTTGTACCCAATAGGATTCGAACTATCGTCGAGTAATTTTGACGCCCTAGTTCTTCTACTTTATCCCGATCAAGATTTTTGACGATTGACTTCGAAACTCATTTTTCTTTATTTGCATCAAATATGTTGTCTTTAATTCTGGATCAATAGTGTTTGTTGTAGGTACTTGGATAATGCATAGAGAAAAGGGAGTCTTTAAATTCTTCTCCTCCTAAACAAGTTGGTCAAGATTGTCCCTGAATATAATATTTTGACTCTACCAAAATACCTTGAAAGTTATTTCTGTATGTATAATATACCTGAGTTGTGGATAAATATTTTAAAGTTAGCATGTAGCATTATCATAATTTTCAAACATTACTTCCAAGACTAAAATAAGCCCTATTTTGTTGATAGTCATGTTATGGGTTTTTGAAATGAGGTTAAGAGATATGTGAAATGGTAAGGGCTTTAAGCCCAGTAGAAGAAAACGCTGAGAAACTATTTTGAACCCCTCTAAAACGACCAGTAACTTCACACCTTGGGACCGACGATACGAATTTCACATTTGATAAGAGCATTACTAATTGGGTACGAATGCATGGCCAATACAGTATCGGATTTATGATTATGTAATATCGAATCCTATTACATTTGGTGTCACTTTTATTAAACATATTGAAATCTCAGAAATCACAGTTTGTATGATCTTCAATTGTTATTTGTATCTGTCACGATTTTTCACTTGGGTAGTGAAACCGAAAGTGAAAATGTCCGAGCAGTTATGATTGGTTTGTTAACGGCTTTCCCGCTATTACGACCACTTTCAAAAAGTACCCCAGGTGGTCTCATTAGAGGGGTTTTACTGTACCATCCCTTTAATTATTTTTCAGATAAGAGAATCTTTTAACTATGAATGTAACACTAGGAAAAGATACTGTGTTTGCAAAAAGAGATCAGAAGGGTAACTATCTAAAATATATGTTATTTTGTCGAGATTGGTTTGATATTTCCAGGGTTCTCCCCAGAAATTTTTGAAGGCGTAGTGGCATATGCGCGATGTATTGTCTGTAACATCTTGGTATGACTATACATAACCAAGGTCATTAAAAGTGCTTTTTAGCATGATTATTGGCATCTTGTGTGTTTTTTTTTTTTTTTTGAGAGTTATTCTTGAATAAAATTCTTCATTTTTTAATTATTATAAGGTGATTTATTTACTCTGAGGCTTATTTTGATTCCAACTAATTGTGACATTACTCAGCTTATTTTACCTCTCTATCCTATTTGTTAGAAAGGGCACTAAATTGTCAAATAAAAAAAGGATGTGAAAAGGAAAGATAATGAAATAATATACCAAAAAAGTCTCAAAGGAATGAGTAAAAAAAGTGTCAACTGCTTGTCTATTAGATAGGATTAGCTTTTCATGATTGGCCATTTTATCAAGTCTGTCCAAAAATCATATCCTTGAGGACTCTTTAAAAAAAAGCCTGGATAGTTGGATTGAAAAAAATGCCCTTCATCAGAAAAAAATAGAAATTATTATCAGTAATTTCAAAAATGTATTTATAAGGTTCCTGTGTGAAATACCTGGTTTCCTTTTCAAATTTTGCATCTTGAAGAGCTCCATTAGATTCTCTGTGTAAAATTTGAAATGCTCATTATTTGCCCATTCAGAAGCGTTTGACTGTCTGACACTATGAATATTCTTCTAACAGTACTTTCAGCTCTTGATTTCAATAAGTTAATAAAAAATGTATAATATATCAACAGTGTCCAATCTTAACCTTAATTCTCAAATTATAACATGAAACTTGATCAAATCTATTAAACAAGTGTCTTTACTCTTCTCTTCTTTAAATGATTTCAGCACTTTGATTTTCAAAAGAAGATTTTGTTTCAAATATTATAGAATGAATTATCTTTTCCTGATTCAAAATAATTATTAAACCATTACTTTTTATAAAAAGAAATCTCTAATTGGTCTAAGGCATTCTTTTCTTGAAGTGCTTTCAGGACTTTGATTTTTAAGGGGGCATTATTTCTTTTTGGGCAAAAACATGAGAGGATGAGATATCATTAGATGATTACTAAAAGTATGATAATATTTTCATCAAACTTTTAATACAAATTTATTGGATAAATGGGTTGAACAAACCAGGGTACGAATGTTTGAGATAATACCCTCCATGTTGGATAGAAAATGAATGGAGTTAATCCAGAAGATTCGTGTGTTTGTTTATTAAAGTGAGTTGAAAACAAGAGCTAGGTATAACTAGGATGGCTTCTATACAAATCTGTCTTTATTATTTTGGCAAATTCTCGTAAGGAAAAAAGATCGCGAAAAGGGTATGTTTTCAGCGATAAATGTATGAAATAAACTGATCCAATTAATCTTTCCTTCAAAAAAATAAATTTAAAACTACTATGGCTGTAGTTTGATAGTTGTCACATCAAATAACCACATCTTTTACATTTAACTAGGCCAATCTCAGACGAAGTGATAATTTTCCGAAACCGGGTCGCCATTTTGAATTCATTGTTTACATATTTGTACCCATCATCCTTGGTGACTGAAAGCGAGGTACCAGTGGGAAATGCGAGAAAAAATCAATAATCACAAATTAGCAAGAGTGTAAGGGTCTTATCAATAGAGATGTTATGTAATACGTGGTATACAACACTACAGATAAAGAGCCTGTCGTGTCCACGCTTCTGCAACCAATTTTAATGGTTTACTTGACCCTTTCTTCAGCTGGAAAAAAAGCTGTATCGGTGACCAAATTTAAGCGTATCGGCGATCGGAAGGCGTATCGGCAAACTCTCTAAATTTATGATAAGGGCCTGGGGGAGATTTTCTATGCCCCCGCATCAATAGATCGGGAACATATTGTTTTACCGGTGTCCGTCTGTCTGTCTGCAAAAACTTAACCTGCCAACAAAACATTTGCAAATAATTTAAACCTATTTATCTCGCAATGCTAATACTTGGTACCCAGCTAGGTCTCAACAAGTTGCAACTGGGGAAGTTCATTTCATCAGGGTCAAGGTCAAACTTCTAAAAAAAATTGCCGTTCCCAGTCATTAGTGTTTTACGAACACATCTTGTTTTCTTTTAAACACTGTTGTCTTTTCTAAATCAGTCATTTCTTGGGTGAAAAGGAAAAAATGTTATGATCTGTGTTCAAAAATCAGTCTATGTTCAGAAATTATTGTCAAATGCAAAAACATTGCTTGAACAGCCAATTTCGTCAGTCAAAAAATGAATTGTGGAAAAGATTGAATAAAAGAAAATAAATGGAAAATTTATAAAGAGTGAAATTGTTGTATGCAAACTCTTTTGATTATAACCAGTCTCAAGATTTAAAAATCTGGTCAAGAGTTGATAATGATAGATTTGCAAGTAAATCATTGAAAAACAATCATGATTAGATATAAAAGCAAATATTCATCTGTATATTCTTTAAAGTAAATGTATACAAATGAGGTCATTGATACCACTTGTTTTCTTTTTCTTTCCGTACATCCCATAGGATTGTAGTGAAATACAAGTCATATTAATTTGAAGATGTTAATTGAAAATTGATCTTGAATTGACATGGGTTTTTTTCAAGGTTGTACTGGGCTTGTGATTGATGTAATAACTGGTTCCATCCAGATTGTATTGGCAGGGACAGCAATGAAGCCATTCCAAAGAAGAATACAATCTTTATTGTGACAACTGCTTGGTAATTATTATTTGAATGAGTTTCAACTTTGTCTTTATCTAAATTCATTGTATGGACAGAAGTGTACAAAAAAATATAAATTTCTTAGTTAAGTTGTAACTGGAATCTTAACTTGATATTGTTTATCATGCAACAATTTGCTTATCTTTTCCCTTTAGATATAAGGTTGTGAAAGTGTACTTTCTATAGCCAATATCAATTTTTTGGTATTTCAAAATAAATTTACATGTTTTTACCAAATGATGAGGCAGTATGCAGAGCTTAAGATTCGATGACCTTACTTCAAGGTCATAGATCACAGGTCAAGATCAAATGACAAAGTACAATGCCAGTGGCATGGGATGGTGCTGTCTTTCAATGAATCTTTTTTTCGTCTCACTATATTGGTGATTTTTTATTTGACCATTGACCATCAGTCTTGTGACATACCTAGAAAATTTACTAGGAGCTCGAATGAAATACAATCCAGAAGAAAGTACTCATACATGATATTCTGTGTTTGTTGTACTTACAGGCAACAGTGGTAGCTGCCTGGCCAGTGATTTCTCTAGCATTTGTAGAAGACGAACTTGAGGATACGACATATTTTGTTTGTATGGAAGATGTGAAAATATTGGTATATACTTGCTGTACATTTATTTTTCTTATGTTATTCTTACAACTATTATAAGTTGCATTGATGTTTCTATAAGATTTGTGATACTGAATACCATAAACATGTATCCAAATGAAATTTTATACTTTATCTCAAGTTTAAGTAAATATAAGATAGTAACACTTTATCATTTTTTTTTTATTAAGATAGATTTCAGGCATTTTAATTTAAGTGAGCTAAAGTCAGGCTAAATAAGAAGACTGAATTGAATTGATTGAATTGCAATTACTTTAAAAATGTCTTCATACAGTTTTATGACCCCGTATCGAAAGATAGGTACATTCTCCAAGAAGCAGAATCGAGAGGGAATAATTTAAAGTGAACGAAATAGGTTCCCATTCAATGTAAATAGATAGGTTTAAACTAAAATATAGTTTTCATATTGTTTTACCGATGTCCATCTGTCTGTGTGTGTGTGTTACAGATATATTGATTTTTCACTTAAAATTCTGCTTTGAATTGAATTTCCTTTGTAGATGTCAACAGCATACTCAAGATGTTACAACATCACTCATGCAGAAGGCACAAAAAGGTAATATTTTCAATAAAGATATACTGGATGCAAATGATCCATTTTTGGCTTATAGGACAGAAATGTGCCATTAACAGCACATACCATAATGACAAAATACTATTTTAAAACAGTTTGCAAACATATAGATGGGAAATTTATCCATCTTCATAATTGATTGATTGCCTAGAAGTGCCTGAAACTGAAAAACATGTTGTACATTTTAACCCTATGTATATTAATTGTTCAATAACTGGTTTAACCTATTTTTCAATACCTATCTAGTATTAGTAAGGAAGACATTGTTTTAAAATGCTTAAGTCAGAGTGAACTTAAAGTTACTAAATCTACCAAAAGTATATTTTTCTATTATTTCGAAACAATGACTAGAATTTATTGTTATTTACACACATGTGAAGAGTTGATCCTCATTGTACATGAGGATAGAATTAGTGAACTTTTGTTGCATTAAGGCACAGGTCAAGTTTAATTTGTTCATAAAATCAACTCTTTTTTTTTAGATTAAGCTATGAATTTCTACAGATTACATGTATATTCTTAAATTGTTTTCGGAGAATGCATTCATAGCTGTGAATTTTGAATTCCAGCAATGTACTACGGTTACAAAGGCATTATGACTTCGTTGACAAGAAGAGTGCTCAGTTATCGTATGGATTTGGAGAAGGAGTCTTCAGTCAATTTGTGAGTAAATGTTTGTAACCATCTTGCATGGCATTGGATTTTGAGATACTGACCTTGAATTTCTCTGCTATATACAATCTCTCTTAATGATTTTTAGCTCCTCTATTGGAGCTATTGTCATGGTGGTGCGGTGTGTCCGTCGCACTACCTTGCATCCTGCATAACCTTCTTATAACATCGGCCCCCAGCTGGGCGGGGGGATAGAAATTGTCGGCTGCCGTCCATGTAGTAAATGGTAAGACCCCTAACAAATGGATGCCCCCAGCCGGCGGGGGGATAGAAATCGCTGGCTGCCGTCCTGTAGGGATCTCCAGCTTCTCAACACGCTGCTTTGGCCTCGGCTTCGGTAAAACGGGAGCCTGGATGGGCCCGGTCTAGGCAATCGGCTGGTCGTTTTAGACTAGGGTATTGACTACTATTATAATATGATATTTAGCTATCAATGTATTTATAGTTATTTTTGTGTTTTAACGCATCTATCTTTACTAAGTTAAAGTATAACTGATAGTATTGCAAACGCTATGTCATGCATTGTACCCTTCTATTGTACAAGTGTTAATTTGCCCATGTCATACCATTTTCGTATTTTAATTGTATTTTATTTCTAGTCTATATAGGCTTATGGGCTAATTTGGTGGTTCGGTTTTTTTGGTCGGGTACGGGTTTGCATGGCGTGACTCTCATTTGGGGAAGTGTCCATGTTCTCCTTTATCGGGCCTTGGAACTTGGACTGCCCGAGTATATCATCTGGGTAGCCTTGGCTTAGGGAGCTGGATCGCCGTTCCTGTTTAGCCCCCTTGTAGGACTCCATGGAGGGTGGGGCCCACAGATGACGAAAAATTTAAAACTATAATATGGATCCCCTAAACAAAAAACGAAAAGGCGATGCTCAAATGGACTCCGATATTGGCGAAGGATTTGTTAGCTCTTCTGGACATTTTAATAAATTTCTGGTGATAAAATCAAAAAAACCAAATTTTCTAATTTCAAAACTTTCTCCGTTTGTTATTGAAAAGCAATTAAAATCAATCCTGGGTACTCCTAAATCAGTGAAAAGTTTAAAAGATGGCAATTTATTGGTAGAAGTTAATTTACATGCTCAGGCCGAAAATCTGTTAAAAACTGAATTATTCTTTGGACATGAAGTCAAGGTTTATGCTCATGAGACCATGAATAAATCTAGGGGAATCATCCGTTGTAGAGAGCTAGCTGGTTGCTCTGAAGCCGAGATTGTTGAAGGTCTGGAAAGTCAAGGAGTAACTGAAGTTAAACGTATCTCTGTGACTAGAAATGGAAAGAAGATTAGCACAAACACTTTCATTTTGACATTTGGTGTTCCCGTTTTGCCTCGACGAATAAAAGTCGGGTTTAATGTGGTAAACGTTGATGTATATGTTCCAAATCCTCTGAGATGCTATTTTTGTCAGAGGTTTGGACATCATGAAGACAAATGCAACAATGATATGGTTTGTGTTAAATGTGGTGATGTAAACCCAAACCATTTCGATCATTCCTGTCAGAACGAAGTTAAATGTGCTAACTGTGGAAAAGGTCACCCAGCAAATTCAAAGAGCTGTGAATTCTGGAAAAAGGAGAAAGAAATTCAGAGAATTAAATGCATAGAAAATGTATCCTTTTTTGAAGCCCGTAAAATTTTTGAATTAAGAACAAAAGCCAATCTGCCCTCAAGTTACTCCAATATTACAAAAAGCAATATGGAATGTCAAAACTGTAAAACTTTACACGAAAAACTCCGCATTCTTTTCCCTGATAAGAAGCATGAGATTGACAAATTATTCCCTAAATCCACAGTAGCCTTAACTTCTAGTACTTCAAATCAAATTAAGAAAACACAGTCTCTTTCCCTCGAAACAAACAAAACTCCTGAAACTATATTGGAATCAAACACTGTTTATCTATCTTCCTCTTCTGAAAATCCGCCTTCAGCCTCGAAAGATCCTTCCAGCAATAAAACTTCATCTGTATCTACCGCTTCAAAGTCTAAACATCAAGACACAAAAACTACAGCTCTTTCTGAAATGGATAGAATAGAACTCTTAGATAAAGTCGAGGTGGTAAAACGTAAGAAGGCCCAAATGCAGCAAGAGAAATTAAATCATCCAGCTAGCAAAGTATCCGAGGATAATGATAAAAGCTCGTTTGTCAAACCCCCTAGGAGCAGAACTTCGTCTCCTAGGGCAGAGTTGCATCCAGGCCGCGCGATTGCGGGATTCCCCCGTGTTTTTTAATCACTCCCGCAACCTCACTAATTTGATGAGGGAGTAATCGCGCAACAATGTTCTGACTCCCGCAGAATCGATTAACCAAAGGGGGCGGTATAAAAAAAAGTGGAAAAGACTAATGACGATTAACTGTTGACAATATCGTACTGATAAAATTAGCTCCGATAATCGCTATTTATAACCATTACCACATATCGTAATTAAACTGGTCCCCGATTTCAAATCCATGTGTACGAAAAAGTCAGGGAACCCAACAGCGGAGCATGCGCAGAAGATTCTTTCCGTTTCCGGCTAAAGACAATCATGTCAAACTTGACAAAAAGAGTTGATTTAAATCAATCTGAATACCAACATAAGGCACCGCCGACAATTTTATGGGCCTCGATATCGGCGCTATATCATCGTAATCGACAGACTAAAAGAAAAACCACGAAAGCCAATCTTGTCAGCTCTCGGGGCGAAAAATAAACGGACTCTTGTTTCATCCAGACGCAAAATTGCAGAAATCGTGGTTGAAAAATTATAAGAGTTCGAAACACGAGGAGAAAATGAAATCTGGGATGACTGTTATTTGTCTTGTGATAAACCTCGGGTAAGAATTATCCATTTACTGCCGGATGCACAAATTTCCATACTTGCACACATTTAAACATTTAGTCAGACCACATTTACTAAGGACAGTGTGCATCAAAGTGAGTTTGTCAGAGCTACCTCCAATATACATGATAAACTTCAGTTAAAGAATAACTTGTGCTATGAGAACTGCTTATTATATGACTAAGACAGATAGAGCATTTTGAAATGTTGGCTCTACAAGAATAGAGTGGATTAGACGTGAAGGATTTAAAAGTAGGTGAAAATGTTTCAACATATTTATCAAGAGCTTAGTTTTTAGCCTCAAATTTTCAGTGATATATCTTGAATTGTGGTGAAAACATATTAGATTTGTTGTTTACTTCATATCTTTATGAAAGATTTATCAATTAATCAACTTATTGCTTAGGGGTTTTGACCCCCTCCCCCCCCTTAGCATTTGTCACTCCCCCATTTCAGTAATTCAGTGGGGGAGCTCCCCCTCTTGGAAGAAATCCTGGATGCAACACTGTAGGGCGACATCATCTAATCGCCAGCCAAAGGGATCTGAGGATCCTGTTAAACAATACAACCGCTACCACTGTCTTGAAGAAGACATGGTAACGGAAGACACAGAGGATGCAGATTCTTCCAAAGAGAATAAGCGAGGCAAAAATATAATAGATCTTTCACACATAAACAAATAATTTTCATACTTCCAATACTAATTAGTATATTTCTCCCCCTTAATTTAACTACGGCGAACAAAATCATTCAATGGAATTGTCGCAGCATCAAAGCTAATTTTGAAGAAATGAATCTATTAGTTTCTAATGGAAAGCCAGTTGTAATCTGTTTGCAAGAGACCTTTTAAAAAGATACTGACAAATTTTCTTTAAAGTATCACTCTTGCTATTTTAAAAATTTTGAAGGTATTGAGAAAGCTTTCGGCGGTGTCGGAATCATTGTTAACAACTGTGTTCCTCACCGCACTATTCCTCTTAGTACTACGCTACAAGCTGTTGCCGTTAGCGTATCTGTTAATAAAACAGTAACACTGTGTTCAATCTATCTTCCACCTAGTTCTCCTATCAGTCGTAGGAAACTAGACGATCTTGTCGAACAATTACTCAAGCCTTATATATTAATGGGAGATTTCAATTCTCACCATACGCTTTGGGGATGTTTCCATACAGACAACAAAGGTCGTATTATTGAAGATTTCATATCAAATCATGATCTTATTTTATTAAATGATAAATCTTCCACTTATCATCATCCAGCAACTGGTTCATATTCTTCACTGGATTTACTATTTGCACTCCAGACATTTTCCCGGCTTTTAGCTGGAAAGTGGACTCTGATCTTCATGGAAGTGACCATTTTCCTATTCATATATCTGAATTAGGACCATCTGTCCAGGAGCGCCCTAGGCGTTGGAAACTCCATAAAGCTAATATGGAACTTTTTAAAACCACATGTGAGCAGTCAATAAATCCAGAAGCCTTTGATGAATGTGAAAACTCTGCAGAAGTATTTACATCTTTACTTTATTCTGCTGCAGAAAAAGCCATTCCACAAACATCGCCTGATCCTAAAAACCAAAACAAGCCATGGTTTAATGACGATTGTAAAAATGCTATAGCTGATAGAAAATCTGCCTTAAGAGCATTTGGCCTTAGGCCGACGAAGGAAAATCTTTACAAGTTTAAAATTGCACGTGCGAAAGCTCGTAGAACTATCAAACAAAGTAAACGTTCGTCTTGGAGGCAGTATGTTTCTAGATTGAATTCAAGATCATCTGTCAAAAAGACTTGGGATATGGTACGGAAAATCAGTGGGAAGAACACATCACTTAGTATTGGTCACCTTAAAACGGATGACAATAAATCAGTTTCTTCCAAACATGACATTGCAAATGTACTAGCAGACACATTTGCCAAGAAGTCCTCCTCTTCTAATTATTCACACACCTTTCAAAAATTTCAAGGTGAAAAAGAAAAGTCCAAGCTTAATTTTAGTTCCAGGAACCTGAAATACTACAATAGAGATTTTTCCATCAAAGAGTTGAAGAAAGCTTTTAAAAAGTGTCATGATACTGCTGTTGGTTCTGATAATATTCATTATCAGTTCCTCAAACGTTTACCATCTCGCTCCCTTCACTGTTTACTTGAAATTTATAATCAGGTTTGGAAAACTTGAATAATCCCAGCCTCTTGGCAGGAAGCTATTGTGATTCCTATACCTAAACCAGGTAAAGATTCTACAAACCCTTCAAACTATCGTCCTATAGCCTTAACAAGTTGTATTTGCAAAACCATGGAAAGAATGGTAAATGATCGTCTTGTTTGGTTTTTAGAAAAAAATAAACTGATTACGTCAGTCCAAAGTGGCTTTCGTAAACAGAGAAGCACTCTTGATCATCTTGTCCGCTTCGAGACTTTTATTCGAGAAGCTTTCATAAAGAAAGAACATGTTGTTTCTGTCTTTTTCGATCTTGAAAGTGCTTATGATACCACTTGGAAGTATGGAATAATGAATGACCTCTTTGATTTCGGTATTCGAGGTCGCCTTGCTTATTTCATTTCTGCATTTTTAGACGAACGTCGGTTTAGAGTCAGGGTGGGAGATACTTTTTCAGATCCCCATGAACAAGAAATGGGAGTTCCCCAGGGAAGTATTTTATCTGTGACATTATTTACTGTCAAAATTAATAACATTGTAAAAACTGTTTTTCCTGGCGTGGAATGTTTTCTTTACGTTGATGACTTTTGTATCTGTTACAGATCAAAATATATGAATACAATTGAAAGGCAGTTGCAGCAAGTCTTGAACAACCTTACCAAATGGTCAAACGAAAACGGCTTTAAGTTTTCCAAGACTAAAACCAAATGTATGCACTTTTGTCAGTCAAGAAAACTGCACCCTGATCCCGAACTTAAACTTGACGGAGTACCCATTGAAGTCGTTCCAGAGTTCAAATTTTTAGGTCTTCTCTTTGACTCTAAACTCTCGTTTCGTCCTCATATTGATTATTTGAGCAATAAATGCAAAAAAGCTCTAAATCTTTTACGTGTTGTGTCCCATATGGACTGGGGAGCCGATAAAAAAGTTCTATTGCGACTTTACAGGTCGCTTGTCAGATCTAAGTTAGATTATGGCTGTGCTGTTTACGGCTCAGCGCGCCCTTCATCCCTTCGCAAACTTGATTCTATTAATAATCAAGGCTTGCGCTTAGCGTTAGGCGCTTATAGAACATCACCAGTAAATAGTCTGTACACTGAAGCCAATGAACCATCTTTAAATTTACGTCGAAAGAAACTCTCCATGCAATATTATCTTAAGTTAAAGTCTAATCCTGACAACCCCACGTACAAAGTTGTATTTGAACCTAAGTACACGGAGGAATTTGAAAAAAAAGCAAAAGCTATACTACCTTTTAGTTTCCGTTGCGAAACAGATATAAATTCTCTAGATTTCGACCTAGAAGATGTTGCCGAATATACAGTTTCCGATGTTCCTTTATGGACATGCAAAAGTCCCACTTATCTTTATGATCTTGCTTCCAGCAAAAAGGGTACTACAGACCCTGATGTCTTTAAAACAAAGTTCTTAGAGATAAAAGAAAGATACATATTGCATGAGGAGATTTATACAGATGGTTCGAAGGATGGAGAAAAAGTTGCTTCAGCCACTATTCTAGATGGCGAAAAATATCAGTTTCGTCTACCGAACAACTCCTCCGTATTTTCAGCAGAACTTAAGGCGATTGATCTTGCGCTCGATCACATGATCGAAGATGGTTATTGGCGATATATCGTTTTCACTGATTCAATGTCAAGTATGCAAGCGCTTGAACACGAGAAAACAGACAATCCTCTTATAATCAAATTACTAAATAAGATTTCAAATCTTGATAGTGATGTTGACCTTGTTTTCTGTTGGCTCCCTAGCCACATTGGTATTCGTGGTAATGAAGAGGCAGATAAAGCTGCCAAGGAGGCATTATCACTAGATATTTTACCCTTTGAAGTTCCTTTTAGTGATTTTAAACCGTTGCTAAATAGTTTTATTTATAATGTATGGCAGAATTGTTGGGACGATCCTGCAAACCAAGATAACAAACTTTACAGAATTAAACATGATCTTGGTGAGTGGCTACCCGGCTACAGATCAAATCGCCGCGAAGAAATTATTTTGGCCCGTTTACGCATTTCTTCTAAAAGGAGACAAACCTCCAATGTGTATACCATGCGACGCTCCTCTTACTGTCAAACATATTTTTTATAGATTGTAGTGATTTTTCTATGTACAGAGATCAATATTTCAAGGCTGACAGTATGAGGCAGCTATTTGAAAGCGTCAGAATCGAACTTATTTTTGATTTCCTGAAAGCCATCAATTTGTACAGTAAAATATAATTTTAGGTTCTTCTAAGCAATTATAGACCTGTTCATGATTTTCTAGATTTTTATTGTTCGTATAGATCGGTTTTAGAAATTGACTGATAGTTTTAACTCTTATATTGTTATTTGATTCTACATTTTACTATTTAAATCCACCTCCGTTTTTACTCAAAAGCACCCTTATATTTACTTTTTATGCGCCCAACATGACCTTAGTTGTCGACGGGCCATAAAACTCTATTCATTCATTCATTCTTATAACATCTTTTCCTACCAAACCACTGGGCCAATTTCAACCATACTTGGGAGACTCCCTTGAAAATAGAATTTTGATTGTCCTATAAATTTGGTGTGGCAAGGCAGTGTCAATTTTCTCTTGAAAAGCTTAACAATCCTCTCCTCCCAAACCATATGCCGATTTCAAAATAATTTGGCATGATTGTTCCTTGGGTCACCCTTTTTAGCTCACCTGAGCACGTAGTGCTCAAGTGAGCTATTGTGATCCCCTTTTGTCCGGCGTCCGTCCGTCGTCCGTCGTGCGCCGTCCGTCAACAATTTCTTTAAAGGACATCTTCTCCTAAACCACTGGGCCAATTTAAACCAAATTTGGCAGAAATGTTCCTTAGGTGGTCCCCTTCAAAATAGCTAAAAGAGTTGAAATCTGTTCAGAAACTCTGGTTGCCATGGCAACAAAAGTGAAATTTTAAAATAATCTTTAAAAATCTTCTCCTCCTGACCCAGAAGGCGTAGAGCCTTAATATTTTGCATGAAGCATCAGTATATTGACCTCTTTCAAAATAGCTAAAATCATGATCCTCGGATCCCCAAGGGCAGAGCCCCAGGGGGGTGGGGTTTATATAGAAATAAAGAACGATTTTTTAAAATGACATTTTCTCTCAAACCACTGGGCCGATTTGAACCAAATTTGGCAGAAATGATCCTTAGGTGGTCCCCTTCAAAATAGCTAAAAGAATTGAAATCTGTTCAGAAACTCTGGTTGCCATGGCAACAAAAGTGAAATTTTAAAATAATCTTTAAAAATCTTCTCCTCCTGACCCAGAAGGCGTAGAGCCTTAATATTTTGCATGAAGCATCAGTATATTGACCTCTTTCAAAATAGCTAAAATCATGATCCTCGGATCCCCAAGGGCAGAGCCCCAGGGGGGTGGGGTTTATATAGAAATAAAGAACGATTTTTTAAAATGACATTTCCTCTCAAACCACTGGGCCGATTTGAACCAAATTTGGCAGAAATGATCCTTAGGTGGTCCCCTTCAAAAATAACTAGAAGAATTGAAATCCGTTAAAAACTCTGGTTGCCATGGCAACAAAAGTGAAATTTTAAAATTATCTTTAAAAATCTTCTCCTCCTGACCCAGAAGGCGTAGAGCCTTTATATTTTGCATGAAGCATCAGTATATTGAGCTCTTACAAAATAGGTAAAATCATGATCCTCGGGTCCCCAGGAGCGGAGCCCCAGGGGGGTGGGGTTTATATAGAAATAAAGAACGATTTTTTTAAATGGCATCTCCTCCCAATTCACAGGGCCAATTTGAACCAAATTTTTCAGAAATGTTCCTTAGGTGGTCCCCCTTAAATTAGCTAAAAGAATTGAAATTCGTTAAAAACTGTGTTTGCCATGGCAACAAAAGTGAAATTTCAAAATAATCTTTAAGAATCTTCTCCTCCTGACCCAGAAGGCGTAGAGCTTTGATATTTTGCATGAAGCATCAGTATATTGACCTCTTACAAAATAGCTAAAATCATGATCCTCGGGTCTCCAGGAGCAGACCCAGGGAGGGGGGGGGGGTATGCATAAAGCATCAGTTCACAGACTTCTTTCTTATTTCTGAAATTATAACCCATGGAAAAAGTTTTTTCCTTCTTTCAAATCAGCACTAAAGCCTTGGAATTTGTAATTTAGACTTTAGGATCCCCAGGTTCATAGTCTTTATATGTAATTGTGGCCCACTTGTTTCATAATCCTAACCTTAACATGAAATTAGACTGTTGAAAGAAAAAGAGCCTTTATCTCAGGTGAGCGCCCCAGGGCCAACGGCCCTCTTGTCTTAAATTGTTTGGGAATTTTTTAACTTTCATCCGATATTTGAACAAGTCACAGTGACATGTGTCAATTGTCTCTCACAAATGCACAAATGATAAATAATGCACCTAAGTAGGATGAGCAGCTGCTGGCTTGTACGAAATGTTGTGGTTATACTGATGTGAGAATCAGTGGAAAGCTGTGGGTAAGAGCACCAGCTGCCACAATATAGCTAAAACGCTGTCAAAAGTGGTGTTATATACCATTCAATTAAGTAATTATCTTAAAGACCTAGCAGTGTGTAGCTTTTATTTTTGCTCTGTTTAACCTCAGATCTCATTGTTTATTAGCTATGCTGTTTTTCGGAGAAAACCTGAAGTATTGCTGCAACCTTGGTGTTGTCATCGTTGTCGTCTTCGTCTTGCGAAAACTTTGACATTTTGTGATATCTTTGCTTATAATGAAGGCATTCATTTGAAACTTGGCACACATGTTTGCTGTCAAAAGAGCAACCTATATTATCAAGGGGGATAACTCTAGATGCATTTTGTGCAAATTATGCCCCTTTTTTCGACTCAGAGTTTTTATCCACTATCCAGCCACCAATAGCTGAGCGTAGGCACTTGTATGCGGTGCTCATGTTTATGTCCCAGTCACTCCCACCAATGTTATGTTTTTTGAAAGATATCTTCCTTAGGTTGGTCTATGTTTATATTCCTAACATTTTTCTTTCCAGGCCTTGGCCATGATACAATCCAGATTAGAAATTACTTTTTTGAGGAGAAAAAAGTAAGGTTGAAATTGATATCAATTTATAAGTTAATACAATAATTTCAATACATGATAGAAGCTTTGAAATTCTCAAACTCAGAAGGAGCTGGATGGTTTTAAATATTTCACTAGAATCATATGTTGGTCACTTTTTAGCAATTTTCTTCAAAGAATTTTGTGAGGTTGAAAACCATGCCTTGAAATGATGCTTCTAATTTCCTTATATTTAGCAGAAACTACAAAATAAATCTTTTTGAAACTATGTGATATGTGATGCCTATATTCTTAGAAAAGGGGAAGTACCTTCAATTTGAATAATCATAATTAGGCATTTGTGTTGAATCTACTGTTTTAAAATAGCCTATCATCCTGCCTAAACCCTTCTCACGTAATCCCATTTAGTCTATGAAGTAAGGCCTTGTAATAAGCAATTTCTTCTTTTCAAACAATGATATTTACCATGAAAAACAAAAATTTGTCAAATTTCATTAACCAGGAACAATCAACTTACATCAATTTGTTGAAGTGCTAATTTAAAAAAGCAAGACAAATTGATAGTAGTGACTGAAATACTTTGAGACAAAAATATTCTTAACTTTATTGAATTTTCTTTTATTATACCCCTGCATCATTAACTGGGGGTATATTTTTTTACCGTTGTTCGTCTGTTCTTCGGTATGTCTGCAAACTTAACCAAAAACTTACCTTTTCCACTTACTTTCAGCCTATTCAAGATACAATGCTCATATTGTGCATGACAAAAGATCTCATTGATACACAAATGCTGGTACTAAGATCAAGGTCATCCGACAAGTTCAATGTCATCTCCCAGGTTCAAATGTTATCAAACCTTAACCAAATTTTTGTTGCAAATTTTTGGGGGCCTTATCTTAAAACAATGCTCATATTTGGCATGATGACAGATATAACTTCTGAAAGTCCATATGTGAAGGTTATCTGACATGGTCAAAGTCACCTCTAAAGGCCTGAAATGTTAATATTTCTGATTACTTCAAATCTGTTTAAAACACATTAGTCATAATTGGCATGATGATATTTGTCATTGATATGAATTTTTTTAACCAAAGATCAATGTCATCTGCAAAGGTCAAGGTCAAGTCTCAAGGGCAAAATTGTGAAAAATATGTCATTTTGGGGGCATTTGTGTTTCAAAAAGATATCTTGTATTCATTAAATATATGTTTTCTACTTTAGTGAAAAGGCAGTATATTCCCTACATCGTGTTATTTGGCAAATGGCAAACAATGAGTTAAGAGAAGAATTTGAAACGGAGATTGGGTAAGCTTGAATTACCAAATTCCACATGTGATGTTTACCGGGAACTATTTAATTTCCACCAGGCAGCCAATAAAACAAAAATGCACAAAGCTCATTCAAAGAAATTGTAAGGAACTCAAGTCTAATATCAACTTGAAGAACAATCATCAATGCACCCAAATAAACCAATTCTATTTTATGATGATCCCTTTTATCACTGACTTATGAAGTCATTTTTAAAATAACCCTATTCTCGCGGCGAACTGCTCCACTTTTTTCCCGAGATACATTGTTATAAAAATTGCCCCTCAAGGGCTGAAATACACAAAAAAATTCTCAATTTGTGTCTAAATTGTGACCAGGGATTTATTTTCTCGGATCTATAAGTCTATTTCATCAGAATCTACTTGTCAAATTTCAACCAAATTTCACAGGAATGATCCTTTGGTGACCCTTCATCAGATTTGCCTAAAGAATTTTTATTGATGGAAACATGATTTCAATGGGAAGGGCTAATTTACATATAATGAAGAATGTTTGAAACTAAAATCCTTTATTTATTGTTTAAGAGGGTTGTATTATGTATTGTACCACTGCGCGAAAACGCCTTGCACAATTTCATCGATATTTAAACACTTTGATAGCTCTATTCAATACCTTGCCTTACTAATTATTAAGTCTTGAGAATTGAGTGTTTCTCATTTTACATTAGGTTTGACTTTGACCTACACTCAGATCTTTTTTCTTTATTTTTCAATACAATTTAATTAAATTCTGTAATATATTTGTTACATTCACCTACTGAAACTCATATTTTAAATTGATATTTACAATGAATAAATTTAAACAGTTAATTGGTTTCCATTTACAAAGACCTAAATATATCTGTCTCTTTTCTTTGCATTGATTATTGTCACATTGTCATGAAATACAATGATGCATTCTTATGATTGATTTCCAGCTGTTTTCAAAATGAGCAAGAAAGTCCATATTTAATATTTCAATGTTTTTTATCTTAATAAATGCTCATTGTGTTATTTTGTATCCTTTTACAGATAAACGCAGTACTGCCAAAGAAGATTAATCAAGACATACAGATTTTTTGTGCTTCAAGCAATTGTTTCAAACTTTCCTTTCTTTTCATCACAAAAATGTGGGGGGTTTTGTATCAGGCTTTAGAGACCTCATAGTGAAGAATTGAATGTAAAATAGAGGAATGAGAGAAGATGAATTGAACAAATTCTTTGTTCAATTTATTCTGATCAAATGATCTATAGCGCTGAAGATTGGTATTTCGCCCTTTTTTGGTAAATCTTGATGCCCTAGGAATCTATAAAGAGAATTGCGCTAAACTTTGTCTAGGCTTATAGCTTATATTTCTATCTATGTTTATAGAGAACACTTATAGCTTATATTTCTATCTATGTTTATAGAGAACACTTATCCTATAAAAAATCTTGTTTACGAGTTATTTGTAAAAATATCCGGTAACTAGCTATCCTTTTATTAGTGAACTCTCCCCAGGTCGCATGAATACGTACATTCGAAAGAAGCTATGACGTCACTCATGCATTCCGCCATGTTGTGTTTAAAATTTGGAATTAGGCGTGTGTAAACAAACTCTGTTAAAATCAGTAAGTGTAATTTATTTCATGATATCATTACATACGCGTATGAGGCTTAGAATACTGGAATATTTAACTCTATTTTGAACTAAGAAATTTGCCTTGCTGGCTCGATAAAACTGAGTGTAAGGTTCTCATGCAATGTTTTCAGTGTCAAAAATTTGACTTCCTCTTTGCTAACAAGTATCATCTCATCGTCACACTGAATTTTTTAGCTTAAGATCAACTTAAGCATAAGTCTAAATTACATTTTATGACCAATATTTCGTCATCATTAATTTTTGACCCTTAGAGCTTTTATTATTGACCTGCTCATTTTATTAATTTTAATTTACTGTTTTATGTTTTGGTTCCCTTTACATGGAATCGGTTATTCATTTCTTTTCGTCTTCTCTCATTTCTCTCCCGTGAAACCCTTAAGGTGTCGCCAATCTAGTACTTAATAGTGAAATTTTCAATATTTCAAATGAAAGTGTAATTGTGTGTTGTATTTCCTTTAGTGGGACAGCAGTAAACATTATTTACATGATCTGTTGTAAAGTGTACAAGTTTTCAAGGTTAATAATTGAAAATCATATATATGTCTTACACAATGATACCACAAATTCATTAATATTTGACATGAAAATAACTTAGACATCTATAAAATGTGGCCTGTCATGTGAACAATGACGAATTGGTACATCATCAAATAAATATTAATAAAGGACAAGCCAGTGCAATCAAATCAGTCTTAATATTGTAGACAACATATGAAATTTGGAGATGGTCCGTTTTCATACAGGTCACATATACCCAGTGGAATTGAATTTCATTATGATTTAACAGTCTGTGTGTAATTCAGATTTGCGACACCGTTCTTAGCTCACCTGAGCACAACATGCTCAAAGTGAGCTTTTGAGATCAGCCTGTGTCCGTCAAAAGTGGTCAACAATTTCTTAAGACATCTTCTCCTCCCAAACTACTTGGCCAATTTTACCAAAATTGGCAGAAAAAAATCTTTTGAAAAAACTTGTTCATGGAATTTTGATTCGAGTAAAAATGTGGGCGGGGCTTACCAGATTTAGAGCACTTATTATGTAATTCTTTAAAAATCTTCATCTGCTGAACCAATGGGCCAATCTTGACCAAACTTGTCATAATTGTCTCTTAGGTGACCCTTTTCAAAACTTGTTGGTGAAATTTTGATTCATGAAAAAATGTGGGGTGGCAGGGAGGGGCTTATCAGAGTTAGAGCAATCATTGAATAATTCTTTAAAAATAATCTTCTACTAATCATTTGGCTAATCTTGACCAAACTTGGCATGAATGCTCCCTGGGTAACCCTTTTCAAAACTTATCTTGACATTTTGATTATTGAAAAAATGTGCGCGTGGCAGAGTTAGCTTATCAGACTTAGAGCACTTATTGATTGAATAATTCTTTAAAAGTCTTCTCCTCCGAAATCATTGGGCCAATCTTGACCAAACTTGGCATGGATTTTTCTTGTTTGTCCTTTTAAAAATCTGTTGGTGATATTTTGATTCATGAAAAAATGTGGGTGTTGCAGGGTGGGCTTATTAGACTTACAGCATTCTTTGAAGATCTTCTCCTAAACCAATGGGCCAATCATGACCAAACTTGGCATGAATTTTCCTTGGATGACCCTTTTTATAACTTGTTCATGAAATTTTGATTCACAAAAAAATGTGGGTGTGGCAGGAATGCGCTTATCACACTTAGAGCCATCATCAGGTAATCTTTTAGACATAATCTCCGAAACCAAGGGGCCAATCTTGACCAAACTTGGCATGAATATTCCTTGGACAACCCCTTTTCAAAATCCTTTGCATAACTTTTTCATGAAATTTTGATTCGTGCAAAAATGTGGGTGTGGCAGGGTGGGGCTTCTCAGTCTTAGAGCAATTATTAGATATTTCTTTAAAAGTATTCTCCTCCTAAATCAATGGGCCAATTTTGACCAAACCTGGCATGAATGTCTCTTAGGTAACCCTTTTTGATTTTCTTCTGCAGAGAGGGAGGGGGATGATAGGAATGGCCTCCGTTTGTCAGTCTGTCTGTCAGTTGTTTTTTGTCTGCCACATATCTCCTAAGTGCTTTGTTTCATTATAAAAATATTTAGCACAATATCATATCTCCATAGGTTGAAGTGCAGAGTAAAATATTGGGTGACATACGTTCAAGGTCAAGGTCGAACTCTAAGGTCAAAGGTAAAAAAAAGTCAAGCTTGCCCGGAGATTTTCTTTAGATATGGTTTGATTTAAAAAAAACTCACAAGATTATGCAACTAGATAAGGCGATGTGCAGAGCCCAATAAGTGGTGGCCTATTTTCAAGGTCAAGGTCACACATCAAGGTCATAAGTCAAAATTAAGCTTGTCTGGAGCATTTATTCATTTATGGATGGATATCCAAACAAATTCACATATTTTTAGATGTGGAGACTTAAAGATATACAGGTGAGCGATTTAGGGCCATTCTGACCCTTTTGTTATGAAAATTTGACTGCTCACAGCTATTATATGTTTTTGTTTTTGAATGGTACTTTATGTTCTGAATAGGTATTATCATGCGGTTTTCATACATAAAGTTGGTTATGATTAATCATTAAAGTATTGTCATCTTCACCACATGCACATGAGTCAACTGCACAAAATAAAGATGTAGGATTGTTATGCCTCCCTTCAAAGAACCTGTCAGTCTGTTAGTAGGTTTGTCGGTCAGTCTGTAGAACACTACTTGTACGGAGCATGACTCTAGAAAGATACATGGTACAATCATGAAACTTTACTTTTGGATAGATCTCTGTGGAAAATCGAAGTGCAAAAGAACCATAACTGTGTGCATCTCTATATAATTTTCAGATGTTGCCCTTTGTTGATTTTCATAATTACTTCTCATAAAGTGTGCACGATAGAATAATGATACTTCACAGGCCGGTAGATCTTATAGTGAAGAAATGTTGTGTACAAAAATCATAACTCTGCATATAATATCTCAATAGCTCTATCGTATTAAATTTTTGAATTATTGTCCTTTGTTGATTTCTAGGCTTGATTTTCACCAGGACCGGGATATTGTCAGGAGCATATCTCTGAAATTATTGTAGCTTGATTTTTATGCCCCTGCATCGATAGATCAAGGGCATATTGTTTTACCGGTGTCCATCTGTCTGTCCATCTGTCTGTCTGTCTGCAAAACTTCCAACTAAACATTTTCCTATAACTTTACCCCTAATTAAGATACAATGCTAATATTAGGTATGTAGATAGATCTCAACGAGGCGCAACTGGGGAAGGTCATTTCATCAAGGTCAAGATCAAAATTTTAACCCTTTTCCCTAAAACATTATTCAAAAACTTAACCTGCCAACTAAACATTTTCCTATAACTTCATCCCTAATTAAGTTACAATGCTAATATTTGGTATGTAGATAGGTCTGAACAAGGTGGAACTTGGGAAGGTCATTTCATCAAGGTCAAGCTAAAAATTTAACCCTTTTCCCTAAAACGTTCCTCAAAAAACTTAACCTGCCAACTAAACATTTTCCTATAACTTCATCCCTAATTAAGTTACAATGCTAATAGTCGGTATGTAGTTAGGTCTCAACAAGGCGCAACTGGGGAAGGTCATTTCATCAAGGTCAAGGTCAAAATTTTAACCCTTTTCCCTAAAACAAAGAAAAAAAATTAAAAAATCACCCTGTTTCGGGGGGCATGGTGTTTCACAAACCCATCTTGTTGAAATTTCATATGTGGATAGATCTTGCTAAGGAGAAGTGCATTGTTCACAATTTTAGTAGCTGTCTGCAACTTCTGTCAAATTGGAGAGTGTTTGGTTATGACCCTAAACATACAGAGTTTCAAAGTGAAATCTGAAAAAGTTACAAAGATAGAACAATGTATACATAGTTGCTCATAAACCAGGAAGTTCTTAGTCCGAAAGTGCAGCTGTAATTGACTAAGGTTAGCAAATATTTTACATTGGTATAGAAAGTGTGCAAATAATTTCATCATTTAAAATGCCGGACACAAAATGTGTATACTGCGTTATTCATTTAAAATGGTTTACTGTTACAACAAAACAGAATAAGAGTCTGCTATAATGATTCTGAGAGAAGACGTAGAAGATGGTGATTGTGAGAATAATGTCCCCCACGGTGTTGGGCCCAAACGGTGTGTGAAGTGTTTCGTCTATTTCAAATCATTTAATATGTTACCAGGCCTGTGCGAACTATTTTATTCATTTCAAATGATTACCATTGAGCCCAAAGAAGCAATTTTCAATCACAACTGTAACATCGCATATTACAGTCATCGCTAATATGATAACTGTATGCTAGATCTTATTTAACCACATCCAAACCACTTTTTTCACGACCCATTGCTTTCGAATTAAGGAAAACATTACAGGGAAAGAAGAAATTGTTTTTTACATGTAATTCCTTCTTTCTCTACAATATTTTCTACCAAAAAGAGAGAGGTTATTTTTCAATTTAAATGCACTTTGATATGTCGTCTGCAGCATCTTTGAAATTGGGGCAGCCTAAAATTGTGTCATCTGAGAAAGAATTATATAAGTATATATAATGAATAGCGGACCTGAACGGCGTGCGAAATATCATATGTTAGATACCGGGCCTAAACGGGGGGTTAAGTATTTAAACTATTTGAAACTGTAAGATATATTAACATTAAGACAAAAGAAAGGATTTTCTATCATGGTTTTGACATGGTACGCTGTAGTCATATAAAGACACTATTACCTTTGGTTAGAACTTACTCATAAACAAAAATATGTAATTGAACACCGGGCCTAAACGTTTTGCAATTGATCTCATTTTAACCCATTCCAACTCAACCCCTCCTTTTTACGCCCCTCGAGAAAAAAAGCTGAGGAAAACATTGTGGAAAATGAAGAAATTGCTTGTATCAAGCAATTTCTTCATTATCCACAATGCATACTATCCAAAAAGACGAAAAAATACAAAATTCCATCAACTTGAAATTGTCGTCTGCAGATTCTTTCAATATGGACCAGTCTAAAATTTTGCTGTGTTGGAGTGGGTTAAGCAACAGGCTCAAACGATGTGTGAAATAGTTATCTAGTATTATTCCAAATATTTTATTTCGTTACAAGTAAATCATTATAGGTCTTTCTGGTTGATTTTCATGTTCTAAATCGTTGAAATAAAAACAATTTGATGAAGATTGTGGGAGTAGACCGAGAATAATGTACAAAATAATACCGGTCCCAAACGGTTTGTGAAGCATTTTATATATTTCAAGTGGTTTAATATCTTATCATTAAAGGTAGGTATCGATGTTTTTTTCATGTCAAAGATTTTAATTATTTTTGTTTACTCTTGTATACTATTTGAATACAATATGCCGAAAAGAATTTTTACTAAAATCTGAGGTCGCTTATCAGAAAAAAGCAGGGTATTTCCTTATTAGCCTACGTAGGCTATTAATCTATTTTTAGATTTATCCGAGGCAGTTGCAATGATTATAAGATCATTCACGTGGTGCGAATAACCGTTGGAACCTTGAATTTAGTTTAAATTAGATCACACAAACGTCATCGTTACGTCATCAGGAGTTATGTTCGCTAGCCGGTCTTTAATTCTGTAAAGATAAGTCCAAAACTGTTGTAAGTGTTATATCGAATATTTACACTTACCGTAGTTTTGCGCTTACCCTTTCATGTGACCTGAGTTAGGACGTTGGCTGCTTCGCTAGTAAATTTGTTTACCTTCAGTTGACTGGGTCATATGCAAATGAGGCCATTCGATGTCGTCAGCCGAATGCTGTTATATCTAAAAATAACCTTGAATTTCGCTGAACCTTTCCAATATAACCACAAAAAGCTACTTTGGGCCTATTAGATTACCACCAAGACAATACCTGACTCAACTTATGGTATTAAATTTTCGTTTGATAGTATTTTTCGGCACTTGATAATTTTTCTTATCTAGGTTTCAGAAACATCGATACCTCCCTTTAAGCCAAAAGAAGGTATTTTCTATCATGATTCTAACATCAACACATTGCAGTCATCGATAAACATAATAAATATACTGAAAGACGGGCCTGTACGCTATGCGAATGTTTTAATTTCAAACACCGGGCTCAAACGGTGGTTAAACTATTTTATCTATTTCAATTGATTTAATTTGTTATCATTAAGCCAGAACTAAGTATTTCTATCACAATTCTAACATCACACATTGCAGACACTCTACAAACATGGTCAATCTTTGCTAATACTTACTGAAATAAGTATAAACTGAATAACGGGCTTGGACTATATGCGACTGGTTTCATTTCAAACACCGGGCTTAAATGATCTGCGAAGTATTTCATCTATTTCGAATGGATTAATATGGTATTAAGCGAAAGGAAAGTATTTCCTATCATGATTCTAACAACACACATGGCAGTCATCGATAAACATAAATTTTACTAGAACTTACTAAATTAATTATATACCACATGCCGGGCCTAAACGGTGTGCGAATGTTTTCATTACAAATACCGGGCTCAAAGGGTGTGTAAACAATTTTAACTTTTTCATATTGTTTGATAAGGAAAAAATAAGGAATACTAAGGAAAAGTACCACACATTTATCATCTTGTATTGCAGTCATCGATAGACATAATAATCTTTTTTATAGAACTTAATTAAAAAAGTAAATGCTGAACGCCGTGCCTGAAAGGTGTACGAATTATTTCAATTACATACCAGGCCCAAACGTTGTATTGGGTAGGTCTTTTTTTATCTATTTCATACGGTTTAATATAGTATAGTTAACCAAAAAGAAAGTAGTTTATATCATTATGCAAATTGCAGCAATCAATAAACATAATAATATTTTGATAGAACTTACTTAGATAAGCAAATACTGAATATCGGACCGGAATTGTATGCGAAATATTTCATTTCAATTGTAAAACGCAAGCGGTGTTAAGCGAATCTTATCTACTTGAAATAGTTTTGTTTATTACCATTTAGCAAAGAAATACATTATCTACATGATTCTTACAACTGAATTGAAGTCGTTGATAGACATGAGAAATTTTTGACAGAACTTATTTAAATAGTATATATTGAACAGTAGGCCTGAACGGTGAGCGAATTATTTCAATTTTGATACCGGACCCAAAAGGCGTGTGAAATATCAAATCTTTTTCAAATCACCATTAAGCCCTAAAAACTATATCATGATTCTAATATCATACATTGAAGTCATCTATAAACATGACAAATGTTTGATAGAACTTGGTTAACTAAGTTTATCCTGAAAGACGGGCCTGAACGGTGAACGAATGTTTTCATTTCAAATACCGGGCACAATCGTTGTGTGAACTTTTGTATCTATTACATATGGTTTAATCTATAAACGTTTTACAAAAAGCAAGTATTTTCTATCATTATTCTAATATTGGCCTGGACGGTGAGCGAATAGTTGCATTTTTCAATTTAGCCAAAAGAAGGTATTTTCTATCATAGTAACATCACTCATTGCTGTCATCGACAGACATGAAAACTTTTTACTATAACTTTCTTAATTAAGTATATATTGAATACAGGTCCTGAACGATGTGCAAAATATTCCATTTTAAAAACCGTGCCCAAACAGTGTCTGCAAAATGTTATCTATTACAAATTGCCAAATATGTAACCATTAAGCCAAAAGAAAGGACTTTCTATCACGATTTTAACGTCGTAATTTAAAGTGATTCATGAACACTTCAAATTATGATGGATAAATCTTACATAAACTAAATATTACGTATCGGGCCTGAACGTTGTGCGAAATATTTCATTTTAAAAACCGGGCCCAAACGGTGTGTTAAGCATTTTACCTATTTCGAATGGTTTTAATATGTGGCCATTAAACCAAAAAATGGTTTTCCGACACGATCGAAATATTGCAAAATGCAGTCAACAATAAAAAATTTAACGTTTTGCTTAAACTTCCTGAAATATGTATAAACATAATACCGGGCCTGAACGGTATGCGAATTACTTCGGTTTAAATACCGGGCTCAAACGGTGTATGGACTATTTTATTTAAATCAGTTGGGTAATTACGTTACCATTTAGCAAGAGGAAAATATTTTTCTTTTATTACTTTGCATTGTACATTGCGGTGTTTGAGAAACATTTTTTCCCCAAGAGTATACTATAAAAATGGTTAAACTGAACACCTGGCCTGAACGATGTGCGAATGATTTCGATTTAAATACCGGACTCAAACGATGTATGATATATTTAACCTATTTGAAATGAAGCAACCCAGGGGGTATAAAATATAATGGAAAAAAAGAAGACATTGCTTGTTACAAGCAATTTCTTCTTTTTTAACAATGATTCCTTGAGTATAAAGTCACGGGAACGTAAATAGCATGGATTGTACAGGAGAGGGACAAAAAAGTTATCTACTAATATTCCAAATATTTTACTATTCGTCTTTATGTTCATGCTTTACGTTCAAATTATATATCAAGTGGACAATATGGTCCTAAAGCGCTCACTTTAGATTAGATCTAAACACCTTGTTTTATCAATTGTACCGATTGAATTGGATTTAAATAGGGTTCAAGTTCTTGCTACTGGATAAAATTTTCAAGTCTAAAAGGTTTTCGGTCAAAACTATAACATCATAAATTGCATTGATACGAAAGCACTGTAGCTTTTTTTGCTAAATTTCTTCATCAAGTAAAAACTGAAAGACGGGCCTGAACGGTGTGCAATTGATTCCATTTTAAACACCGGGTCCAAACGGTGTACGATATATTTAATCTATTTCATACGGTTTAATATGTTAACAATTATCCAATTAGCCACAAAAAATGGTATTTTCGGTCAAAACTATAACATCACAAATTGCTTTGATAGGAAAGCAGTGGAATTTTTTGCTAAAATTTCTTAATTACGTATAAACTGAAAGACGGACCTGAACGGTGTGCAACTGATTCCATTTGAAAACCGGGTCCAAACGGTGTACCATCTATTTAATCTATTTCATATAGTTTAATATCTTGTCAATTAGCCACTAAACACGATATTTTCGGTCAAAACTAAAACATTACAAAGTATGAAAACACTGTAAATTTTTTTTGCCAAAATGTCTCAATTAAGTATCAACTGAAAGACGAACCTGAATGGTGGGCAATTGATTTAATTTAAAACACCGGGCCCAAACGGTGTACGACCTATATAATCTATTTCATAAAGTTAAATATCTTGTCAATTAGCCACAAAAAAGGTATATTTCGGTCAAAACTATAACACCACAAAATGCATTGATAAATAAGCACTGTAGCTTTTTGCTAAAGTTTCTTCATCAAGTATAAACTGAAAACGGACCTAAACGCTGAGCAATTGATTCAATTTAAAACACCGGGCCCAAACGGTGTACGATCTATTAAATCTATTTCATATGGTTTATTATGTTGTCAATTAGCAACAAAAAAGATATTTTAGGTCAAAACATTAACAATACAATTTGCATTGATAGGAAAGCACTGTAACTTTTTTTGGCTAAAATTTCTTGATCAAGTATAATCCGAAAGACGGACCTGAATGGTGGACAATTGATTCAATTTAAAACACCGGGCCCAAACGGTGTACGA
Source organism: Fragum fragum (assembly GCA_946902895.1). NCBI lineage: Eukaryota > Metazoa > Mollusca > Bivalvia > Cardiida > Cardiidae > Fragum > Fragum fragum. The sequence continues at coordinate 45,697,210 of OX336380.1, read as the reverse complement.
TCTATTCAATCTATTTCATATGGTTTATTTTGTTTTCAATTAGCCACAAAAAACGGTATTTTCAGTCAAAACTATAACATCACAAATTGCATTGATAAGAAAGCGCTGTGGCTTTTTGCTAAAAATTCTTAATTTAGTATAAACTGAAAGACGGACCCTGAACGGTATGCAATTGATTCCTTTTAAAACACCGTTCCCAAACGGTGTACAATCTATTGAATCTATTTCATATAGTTTAAAACTTTGTCAATTAGCCACAAAAAAGGTATTTTCGGTCAAAACTATGACAATACAATTTGCATTGATAGGAAAGCACTGTAATTTTTTGCTAAAATTTCCTAATTAAGTTTCAACTAAAAGACGGACCTGAACGGTGTGTAATTGATTCCATTTAAATACCGGACCCAAACGGTGTACGATCTATTTTATCTATTTAATACGGTTTAATATGGTGTCAATTAGCCAATTTGCCACAAAAAACGGTATTTTTGGTAAAAACTATAACAACACAAATTGCATTATTAAGAAAACACTGTAATTGTTTGCTAAAATTTTTCAATTAAGTATAAACTGAAAGACGGACCTGAACGGTGTGCAATTGATTCCATTGAAATACCGGGCCCAAACGGTGTACGATCTATTTTATCTATTTCATATAGTTTAATTTCTTTTCAAATAGCCACAAAAAAGGTATTTTCGGTCAAAACTATAACATCACAAATTGCATTGATTGGATAGCACAGTTGCTTTTTGCTAAAATTTCTTCATCAACTAAAAACTGATAACGGACCTAATCGCTGTGCAATTGATTCAATTTAAAACACCGGGCCCAAACGGTGTACGATCTATTAAATCTATTTCATATGGTTTATTTTGTTGTCAATTAGCAACAAAAAAGATATTTTAGGTCAAAACAATAACAATACAATTTGAATTGAAAGAAAAGCACTGTTACTTTTTGGTAAAATTTCTTTATCAAGTATAAACTGAAAGACTGACCTGAATGGTGGGCAATTGATTCAATTTAAAACACCGGGCCCCAACTGTGTACGATCCATTTAATCTATTTCATATGGTTTATTATGTTGTCAATTAGCCAATTAGCCACAAAAAACGGGATTTTCAGTCAAAACTATAACATCGTAAATTGTATTGGTAGGAAAGCAATGTAATTTTTGCAAAAATTTCTCAATTAAGTATAACTGAAAGACGGACCTGAACGGTGTGCAATTGATTCCTTCTAAAACACCCTTCCCAAACGGTGTACAATCTCTAAAATCTTGTCAATTAGCCACAAAAAACGGTATTTTCGGTCAAACCTATAACAATACAAATTGCATTGATAGGAAAGCACTGTAATTTTTTGCTAAAATTTCTTAATTAAGTTTAAACTGAAAGACGGACATGAACGGTGTGTAATTGATTCCATTTAAATACCGGGCCCAAACGGTGTACCATCTATTTAATATATTTCATATAGTTTAATATCTTGTCAATAAGCCACAAAAAAAGGGTATTTTCACTAAAAAACTATCACATTGTAATTTGCATTGATAGGAAAGCACTGTAACTTTATTTGCTAAAATGTCTGAATTAAGTATAAACTGACGAACCTGAACGTCGTGCAATTGATTCCATTTAAAACACCGGGTCCAAACGGTGTACGATCTATTTCATACGGTTTAATATGTTGTCAATTAGTCAATTAGCCACAAAAAACGGTATTTTCGGTCAAAACTATTACATCACAAATTGTATTATTAGGAAAGCACTGTAGCTTTTTTTTTTTTTGCTAAAATTTCTTAATTAAGTATAAACTGAAAGACGAACCTGAACGGTGTGCAATTGATTCCATTTAAATACCGAGTCCAAACGGTATACGATCTATTTAATATATTTCATATAGTTTAATATCTTGTCAATTAGCCACAAAAAAGGTATTTTCGGTCAAAACTATAACATCACAAATTGCATTGATAGGATAAGATAAAAGAAAGTTTTTCTATCATACTTTAAAGGTACGGATTGCAGTCATCGATAAACCTTTATCACATATTACAAGAACTTACTTCAAGAAGTAAATATTGATTACCCGGATTGAACTGAATGCATTTGCTATTTTATTCTAAAACCTTGTACGTGGCTCGAACGGAGTGTGAAGTAAATTCCTCCCCCCTCTCTCTCTTTCTCTCTCTTTCTCTATCTGTCTTTCTCTCTCTATCTCTCTCCCTCACCTCTTTCTCTATCTGTCTTTCTCTCTCTCTCACTGGCTCTCTTTCTCTCTGTCACTCTCTTTCTTTCTCTCTCTCTCTTACTTTCTCTCTCTCTGTCTCTCTTTCTCTCTCATCTCTTTCTATATTTGTCTCTCTTACCTTCTCTCTTGTTCTATTCCTTTTTATTTAAATTGTTAGCATTAAGACAAAAATTAAGTATTCAAAAGCATTATTCTAACATAGCAAATGGCAGTCATCAATAAACTTTAAAACCTTAATGGTTGAAGCTCAGTAATCCTAATGTTATACACCGGCCCAAACGGTGTGTGCAAAATATTTTCTACTTTAAATGGATTAATATGTTATCAGTACGTATCATTAAGAAAGTATTTTCTATCATTATTCTAACAACGTTCATTGCAACTATCGGTTGGCAGGATAACTTTTTGCTAAAAGTTAATTAAGTAAGTATTAACTGAGAGACGGGCCTAAACGGTGGTCGGATCATTTTATTTTAGATACCTGGCTGAAACGGTGTGCAAAGTAAATTCTATTCCTTTTTTTAAATTTATTATTTTTTCTAATTGAAAATGTGATAACTATTTAGCCAAAAGTAATAGTTCTAAATCGTGATTCTTACATTTAACATTGCAGTCATGGATACAAGTTAAACCTTATGGGTGAAGGTTACTTATAGGCCTACTTGATATTAAATACCGGCCATGTCGGTGTTTAGAGTTTTTTTTTTTTTTTTTTTTTACTTTAAGTAGTTAAATATGTTAAAGGGAGGTATCGATGTTTCTAAAACCTAAGTAAGAAAAAATACCAAGTGCCGAAAAATACACTCAAACGAACATTTAAATTGAGTCAGGTATTGTCTTGGTGGTAATCTTCTAGGCCTAAAGTGGCTTTTTTGTTGTAATATCGGAAAGGTTCAGCGGAATTTCAGGTTATTTTTAGATATCACGGAATTCGGCTGTCGATATCGAATGACCTCATTTACATATGACCTAAAGTCAACTGAAGGTAACAAATTTACTAGCGAAACAGCCAGCGTCCTAATTTATGTCGCATGAATAGGTTAGCACAAAACTACGGTAAGTGTTTATATTCCTAATAACGTTTACGACAGTTTTGGACTGATCTTTACAGAGTTTAAGACCGGCTAGCGAACATTACTTCTGATGACGTAATGATGACGTTGGTGTGATGTAATTTAAACCAAAATCAAGCTTCCAACGGTTATTCGCACCACTTGAATGATCATATACTATTCGCAACTGTCTCGGATTAATCTAAAAATAGATTAATAACCTACGTAGGCTATTAAGGAAATACCCTGCTTTTTCTGATAAGCGACCTCAGATTTTTGCAAAACTACTTTTCGGCATATTGTGTTCAAATAGTATACGAGAGGAAATAAAAATAATTAAAATCTGTGACTTGAAAAAAACATCGATACCTACCTTTAATAGTAAGCATAAAGAAAGTAATTTCTACTATGATTCTAACATCGAACGGTGCAGTCATTGGTAAGCACGATAACGTTTTGCCAGAAGTTACTAAGATAAGTATATACCGATCACCGGGCTCAAACGGTGTGAAAATATTATCCGTACTTTAAAATGTTTGATACAATGTCAGTTAGCCCTCCCCCCCAGAAGTATTTTCATATGGTCTTATATGTTATCATTAATTAAATCAAAATAAAGTGTTTTCTATTATCGCACATAGCAGTCATCGATAAACATAATAGCGTTTCACTAGAACATAGATATTTAAATATTGAATACTAGGCCTGAACGGTGTGCAATTGATTTCTTTTTAAAAATCGGGCTCAAACGGTGTGTGAGCTGTTTTAACCTATTTCTAATGGTTAAATGTATCTGCCTTAAGGCAAGAGGATTATTCTAAAATTCAACATTTTCAGCCATCAACATACTTTGTTTTCATATTAAATACAAGCCCAAACGGTGTGTGAAAATCTTATCCTCTTTGAATACTTTAATATGTTATCAGTTAGCTTAAAGAAAGTATTTTCTATCATGATTCTAAAATCATACATTACTAAAACGAGCCTACAATTTTCAAAATAATAGATTAATCGATATATTTCCCATCAGGGGCTTATCCTTTGTTTAAAATCATTCGCAAATTAATTACTTACAAATCGGCTTTAGGCTAAGACGTGCGCAAGGCCCATCTTGTTGAGATTTATAGTTCCTAGAAAATATTGTTACTACAGTATGAGAACATTGTATTTATGCTGTTTTGATATACCACCAAACTGAAATATATGAATAAAAAATGAACAAAAATGAAAATAATATAGATCTAGTGGTCTACAATGCAGGATATGGATATTGTGCGTAATGGCAGTTGGCAATTGTAGTTACACAATTGTCTAAGTACTACGATATTATGGTCTAACCGCTCTGTCCTCGTTGGTCAACACAGACCGAAAGGTTTCGACCCCGATCAGTTTGCTCAGCCTAACAAAGAATCGGGAGTGGGAGACTGATGATAAATTTTGGACTAGGAAATGTTTGTATATTATTATTTTCTATTATTGGGGGCGCTCAGTGACAGTCTGTACTGATATAAAATGTTTAGGTTGTCCACTGACGTGTATTACGAAGACTGTAAGTAATCCATGAAGGCTCGTAGAAATTAAATGAGTTCCGCCCTCTTAAAATTTTGGGGAAAAAATTAACAAGTAATATTCAACAATTTTCCTGTCCAAAAGTTACCCCCCTCCCCTAAAGTTACCCCCCGCTCCCTTCCCCTACCAAATTACGCCACTTGACCAATCTCCAGTTTAACCATACTTTCTTATTTTTTCAAATTTTTAGTCTCGTCCCATGATTTTGAAGTGCAATTAACCTATGGCGTGGAGAATATTGTGCGAAAAGGAGAAAAATGCTTGATACCAGCAATTTCTTCTTTTTCCACAATGTTTTCTTAGTATTATCACGGGGACGTAAAAAGCAGGAAGTGTACAGGAAAGGGTAACCACAACAATGCTTCGCGCGCTTTTACGATTAAGTTTGGCGTACATAAAATCCAGATAACAAAAGTTATCTATTTTAAGAAAAGACACGCCCACATGCGGCGGTTTTTGGGTAATTGACACCGGGTCCAAACGGTGTTAGGCCTAAACGTTGTGGATTTAACGACGTCCTATCATCATAGCCTACGTAGGCTATTTTTAGATTAATCCGAAACAGTTACGAAGATTATAGGTCATTCACGTGGTGCGAACAACCGTTGGAATCTTGCACTTAGTTCAAATAACATCAAACCAACGTAATCGTTACGTCATCAGGAGTTATGTTCGCTAGCCCGGTCTGTAAAGATCAGTCCTTTCATGTGACATGATATAGAACGTTGACTGTTTCGCTAGTAAATTTGTTACCTTCATTTGACTGGGTCATATGCAAATTAGGTCATTCGATGTCGACAGCCGATTCCGTGATATCTAAAAATAACCTTGAATTCCGCTGAAACTTTCCGATATAACCACAGAAAGCCACTTTAGGTCTATTAGACTACCACCAAGAGAATACCTGACCTAACTTAAAGAATTAAATGTTCGTTTGACTCTATTTCTCGGTACTTGTTAATTTGTTATTATCTAAGTTTTAGAAACATCGATACCTCCCTTTAAAGCATATCTGTCCTCCGAAGGGTTGAAAGAACCTATCATTTAATTGTTTACTAAAGCAAACAAGATCTTTTGTACTTTCATTATACAAAAGGAGGGTATAAGTTATGTTCTGAAACATCATCACTGACGTCGTAGTTTTATGTAAACAACCAATAAATTGTGGTGGGTCACAATTTGATTATCGAAACATCTTTCTTGAATAGTAGGCTTACGGCGCAGAATAATTTTGGTGTAATTATTTCAATCATGTTCTTTATGCTTTTGAGGATGAAGTATGTTTTTCTTGCTCAGTTTGTTTTGCGTTTTGGGGGGAAATATGACTTTAAACTTTAAATTGTTGTTTGCAACTCCTTTCAATTTGGACCAGTCTTAAATTTTGCCTTCTGCTAATGGGTTAATGTCCTTGCATAAATTTTCGATTTATGGAACTAGGAACTTATATGGTTATGCAACCATTCATATGCTTATGCAAACATTGATTATCTCCTTTTTGAAGAATGACGTCTGTATAACTATTAATCGGTTTCATCTTCTAAAAGGTTAAAAAAAAAACTTGATTTTACAAGAAAGAGGTATGCCCAATTACATGTTATGATATTTTCTACGTATTTACTTTTATCATGATTTGTTAATAACCCTTGTTATGCTGAGCTTAGAGTATTTCGACTTTTGCAAGAGGTACGCACAAAGATCAGCCTGCACATGTGTGCAGTCTTGTGCAGTCCTCTTGTTTGCCCCTTTTTAAAGTCAGACTTGTTTAAAAGACACAATTTCAAAATAACTAAAAATTGTAATGCAAATAAGTTTAGGATTTAATTCAGTATGACAATTGAATTTAGGCAAACTAACGTATACCCAAACCAGGGCCTAATGTTACTAAAACATCTCTAAATTGAAGAGATTTTTTTGTGAAATTTGTTCTTAGAAATACAGATAGTTTCATAATAAAAACGGTATATTTTTACTTTAAAATAGACCATGTTACGATAAAATAATTGAAATATATATGGAAGAGGTCAATCACAAATTTAATTTCAAAAGGATGTAAAAAAGGTAGGATGACAATTCTAGATTCAGAAAAAAACACCTTTAACCCATTCCAACGCGATGATGCTTTTGGATGTGCCTCAAGATAATTGCTTAGAATAAGATTGTGAAAAATGAGAGAACTGCCTGTTACAAGCACTTTCTGCATTATGCACAATGTTTTTTAACGTTAAATACTTTAAGATTTCATCACTTAAAACTATTGTTTTAACTTCTTTGAATTTGGGCCAGTCTAAAATTTTGTCATTCGGTAAAAAGACATTCTATGATTGTGCATTGATAAGATTGGAGGATTGTTGTCTGTCTGCAAAAACATTTTCTATTTTTTGTCAACTATCCAAGTCAATGTCACATTTCTCAGATAAGGCTGTTACTGGGACATTGTATTTCGCAAATAAATAAAGTTCACATGGTAAAGAATCAAAGCCTATTAACCTTAACAGATAACAAAATGTACGACTGGTCCAAATTGAAACAAGTTTCGGACATCATCAGAATTGGAGTTTGAATTTAAACAAAAAAAGCAATTACTCCTTTACTCACAATGTTTGTCAAGGATCTATTGCATAAGCTGTCAAAATGCTGAGTTGTTTGGAAATGGGTTGAATGCAATTTAAAGAATGTTGCTAACTGAATACTTGGAAATTTTGAAATACTAAATGGAGGAAAATGTATTACCCTTATTCTCGCAGTCTTCAGAATAAAACAACAAACTGAAAAAAAAAAAAAAAAAAAAAATAGAACTTAAAACAAAATCATGGATTTAACATAGAAATTGTCGTTTAGTGCCTTTTGGATTGATGTTGACCAAGAAAGTCAAAATAATCAAAAGGGATTTCCCTCAGGACATTGCAAATATTGTCATCTTGTTTGAAAAGATAAAGGAACCAATCAAACCGTATTCTTAGAAGTTGAGGGTTGTAGGGAAAGTCCTGGCAGCCTCACTGTTCATGTGGATAAGTTTTTAAGCAAACCATTCAGAGTCAGAGCTTAGTACTTGACTTACCTAGGAAGCACATGATAAAGTGGGTGTCCGGGGGGGGGGGCGATCGACGTGCACTTTTGTCTGGAGCATATCTATAAAAGTATATAAGCTATGACCATGAAACTTCATAGGTAGATAGATCTCATCAAGGGTCAGTGCAGTGCACAAGAACCATAACTCTACCTGGCTTATTTTTTTCAGTTATTGCCCTTTGTTGTTTTTCATACTTGGATCTAACCAGAACATATCTCTAATTGTATATAAGCTATGATCATTAATCTTTATGGGTAGATAGATCTCATCAAGGGGGAGTGCAGTGCACAAGAACCATAACTCTACCTGGCTTATTTATTGAGTTATTGCCCTTTGTTGTTTTTCATACTTGGATCTTGTCCGGAGCATATCTTTAAAAGTATTTATTTATGAATCTTCATGGGTAGATAGATCTCATCAAGGAATAGTGCAGTGCACAAGAACCATTACTCTACCAGGCTTTTTTTTGGTTATTGCCCTTTGTTGTTTTTCACATTTGACCTTGTCCAGAGCATATCTCTTACAGTAGATAAGCTATGATAATGAAACTTTATGAGTTGATAGATTTCATTAAGTGGAAGTGAAGTGCACAAGAACCATTACTCTACCTGACCTATTTTTTGAGTTATTGCCCTTTGTTGCTTTTCATACATGGACCTTGCCCGGAGCATATCGTTAAAAGTATATAAGCTTTGATCACGAAACTTCATGGGTAGATAGATCTCATCAAGGGGGAGTGCATTGCACAAGAACCATAACTCTACCTGGCTTATTTTTTAATTTTTTTATCCTGTGTTGTTTTTCATACTTGGATCTTGTCCGGAGCATATCTCTGTAAGTATTCAAGCTATGATCTTGAAACTGAATAGGTAGACAGATCTCATCAAGGAAAAGTGCAGTGTAAAAGAACTATAACTCTTCCTTGCATATTTTTAGAGTTATTGCCCATTGATGTTTTTCAGACGTTGTTCATACTTGTATTTTGTCTGAATTATATCATGAAATTGTACTAGCTATGATCATGAAACGTCATGAGTTGGTAGATATCACCAAGAGAAGTGCAGGTCACAAGAACCATAACTCTACCAGACTTATTTTTTGAATTAATCCCCTTTGTTGTTTTTGACCTTTGATTTTGTTTCAAATCTCTTATAGTGTGACAGTCTATGGTTTTCAAAACCTTATGATAACAAGAAAAACACCAGAGCCATAAGTTATCATTGTGAATTGTTACTCTTTCTTGAAATCAGACATAAATTTTAATCCCCTTCCCCAGTCAACAACCAGAAGTGTTAGGGGCGTATTTTGTGACAATTTGCCACATTGTTGTCCTGATATAATTGAATTATGGTACAAAATAATGTTAAACCATATTCAATAACTTAGAAAAATTGAGCCAAAACAGTGACCTGTAGAATGGTAAATCTAATTAGTTAATGATTAATGTCAATCTCCAATCAAGGATGACAAAAGGTAACAATGAGCATGTAGTGCTCAGATAGCTGAAAACAATAAAAATTAAACCAACAAAACATACAGATAAAGTTTTTAAAATTACCTCATTATCTGTAGCTTAGAATCAATGAAGTGTACAATTTTTGTGTACATGACACTTTGAAATTTTTTTGGTGCAAAACCATTCCATATATTGTTAAAATAGTTGAAACGTCTGAGGCATTGTTTATTTTATTTCCTAAAGCAATATAAAGACATTTGAACAGCAATTGACAGGTTTATTCTAGCTCAATAAATGCTTCGCTGAATATGTCAGATCTTCATAGAGTCCCAGCATCCATTTTATAAAGTACACTTAGAGATGATGAAACATTGGATAATTGGTTATTCATGTCCATAAATGATGAACTATAGGAATTTTGATCATATTGTACACTTCATCTACCATCTGTGAGTCATTTTCCATGTCAGTATCTAAATCCAAAAGTTTGTTGTATGAATGATATGCTTCCGGCATGTGTTGCAATTCCAGACCTTTATCAACCATAGTATTACTGCAAAATAAAATAGGTCCCACATGTGATGTAAGACTACCTTTGATAAGATATTGCCTTACTTTTTCTCCAAGTTCATTTGTTGATTTTCAACCTTTCTTATCATTTCATATGAGTACCTTTCAAATTTGATAAAGATTGAGGTCAAAGATTGTTACCAATAGGCTGGCTACAAGTACATTAAGCCGCCCATTCCACTTGATTTAAGACAATTTACCCAGTGCACTAGTTATCCTCTTTTGAGCAGAAACATTTAAGGAAGATTGAGAGAAAAAATTAAACAATGAAGTAGTCATACTAAATTGTTGAAGTTGTACCTTAGTACAAATGATGATAAATGAATGCAAAAGATCGTTTTGTGCTCAAGTGCGGTAAAAGTCAATGTTGACATCGTTGAGTAATAAAATCATTTAGAAAGACTGAATATTAATGTTTGATGTCAATTGAATGCTACAACAAGGATATGCATGATTTGTTTTCTATAATTAACTTGAAAAGTGGGACTATGGTGTTCCCATATTTATTGTCTTTTATTGCTCACCTAAGTTTAATCTCTAAAGGCTTTAAGGTTTTTAATGAATCTGTAAAATCGGTCTGGAATAAAATAACATAGGGCAACATGACAATGATACGAGCTACATCGAAAAATATACATTTGATCTCAGTATTGGTGTTTCAGGCGGATATTTTTTTTTATATTTACCTATATGTAATTTACTGGATCCCACTACCGTTAACCCATTCGGAATGGTTCCCAAGCGGCAAATTATTAGACTGATCCAAATTGAATGAAGTTGCATAGCAATGTAAAATTTATGAAATTTAGATTATTTCAATTTTCTTGATAGAAAGCATTGTATAAAATGAAGAAATTGCTTGTTGCAAGCACTTTCTTCGTTTTACACAATGTTTTCCCATGTGCTTTCTTTGAGGGGCGTCAAAGAGCCTCACTTAGTGGGGATGGGTTATTAGTGAAAATCTTAAATTTATTTTTGTTGAGGCTCTTATGATAATGCTAAAGGGCATTTCTGAATATTTGGGGGGTGAAATTTAAAAGTATTTCCCCACTTTTTCAGGGAAAATCTAATATACCACAACATAGGGCAATTTGTAGCTCGAACGATCACAAAGTTCACTTTTACCTTGCGTTCCACTTTTTTTTTTTTTTTGGCTCAAATATCTTAAAACTTGGTAAGAATGTTTGTCTACATAATATCTCAGACGAGGAATAAAACACATTCATCAGGTAAAGTCTTACAAAAACCCTAGTACTGTTAAATTATTGGTGGCAAAGTAAATAGATGCACCCTTGTCACTCTTCACTTCTTAGTCTAGAATGATGATCAAATTCTTGTTTAGCGCTAATTCCTTATAACAGTGATGGCAATTTCTGATCGCTGTTACTGTAAAAAATAAAGATATTTGTCTCCAAATATGGCCTACGGAGTAAGCATATGTGGAATAAAGATATACTAATTTATTTAAATTTAGCTTTTCTATCAAATATTTTAACATCTACCTTAACCTTTTTCTAACCAATCACACCTTTTTCTTTATATATATATTTAAAAAGTATAATAAACTACTGAGTTGTCCATTTTAATTACCTGCTTTATGTTGTATCTCTGTTCAGTCATTTCATCTGACTCATTGGCATTGTTTTGGAAGATAATCTTTCTCCTACTTCTTTTTTGAGATTGAACTGATAAAGAGAGCAGATCAAAAAATACGGTGAAAAATAGCATCTAAATCATTTTCAATGAAAATATTTATCATAACAAATTAAACCAATCATGAATAAAAAGGGTGTGAGTGGGTGGATATCTGTTTATCTATCATTGCTTCTGTAGCACATGCCTATATGAGCAACGCCCTCATAAGACGGTTAGTTGTTACGGGGTATGGTGCAAGGATACGGTAAGAAACTGCCGAGAGCTCAGTCTGGTTCTTTAATGTGCTCGGTGGATAGCACCATCACTCAGGGCCTTGGTTTTACGTCTCATACGAAAGACAATTAGTTTGTTAGTTGATATGGTCAGCCCAGGGCTCAAACCTATGATCTTGAGGTTTGAAGCCAAGTGCTCTACCAACTAAGCTAATTGGGCTGACAAAAATGAGGGTGTGTTTGTGAAATAACCTTTTATACTACACAATAGAAATTAGCAAAAACCTGTTAAAAACCTCTTTCATGCAAACAATTATAAGATTAATGTAAAATAGATAAAACATTCATTCCTGCTCAATTATGTTGAAAACTAGCCTAAAAACACTGATCGGGTTTGTAAAAGATTCACTTTACCATATATTAATATTAAATTATAAGCCAATCAAAATTCGTTAAAGAATTCTTTGTTAAGGTCATCCAAGAATAATTTCTTTGAAAATGTATTGGAAATTCATCCAAAGAAAATGTTTACAGATGGTCCAAAGCGCAACTGACAAAACACAATGACAGTATAGCCTTATTGACTATTTGAGCTAAAAGTTTGCATATCTCATCCATTTAAATTTCCTCTATACCAGCTGAGTATCCTAGCCTGTAAGTAATTGCAATAACAAATTTTACGTTTTCACTGTATGGTGCTTTTCAGTCAGTAAGTTTTATTAACGATACTAAAAGCATGTTTCTTATTTGATTAATTGATTCATATTAGGTAATGTTTTCCAATGTTTGGGGAGCGTAAAAAGGAGGGATTGTAAGGGAATGGATTAAAATGTAAAAATTCTTCAACCAAATTGAATGAAATGAAATATAGCACAAGCAATTATTTGGCATAATGAAGAAAACCTTTAACAATGTCTGAACCTATATTTAGGTTCAACTATGATGTACAATGATGGGTGTCAATGGCCTAAAACAGAGGTTTTCTGCTTTTACCTGTGTCTCGAATAACCATTTTTTTCAACCGAATTCGAAATATCTTCATCTGCAGAAAACTGTAGGGCACAAGGAGGGGTTTTATCACATCTTTTGCTCATCAAAGCCTGCAATTCAGCAAGATGTTGTAGAAAATTTCTAAGTATTTTGTGCTTTTCTTGTCGATTTCAACTTGTGTTTGTTTACATTTTGAAATCAAGACGAATGCACCCGACTCTTCACCGTATATCTCCGCTAATCTTCGGCAATGAATGTTATATGCAAAGGTGCAATCGGAACTCCTCGTTCAATTCTACGAATCAAACCTCGGATGTACATCGACGGACCATTTTTACAGCTTCACCTGACAAACTTCCAAAATGGCGTCAACGCCTCGGAAGTCCGTCGTCGAAATCAATCAGTGTCTATTTTGTTTAGATCAGAATAAAAGACTTCACTGTTTCAGTAATAATAAATTATTCCGATCAAATATACGACAAATTGCTGAATGGGTTGCGGATAAGGACCTTCGCCAAATAGGGGATAGTTTATATATCTATAATCCTTGCCTCAACTTCGCTTATAATATGAATCTTTACAGGCGAGTTTATTATTTCTGTTAATGGGGTTCTATTGTATGGCGATGTGAAATATCTTACATAGTCAACATTCAAGGATGATTTTTCTATACTGATCAATTAAAGTCAGTTTAAAAAAATAAGCAAAATAATTACATATTGTCATTGTTAAGCAATTATTTGAACATCACTCATGCCCTGCTTTTGCATATCGATATTAAGTAGGCCTTTGCTTACTTTAAGCGATAGATTATTTTAACTATTTTATTCTTCCTCGGAGGGCAGATATGGCTTTAACTTTTACATTGAATCCTTTTCAATGATACTGTAGTAACAATAAAACCCTATTTAATAATACGTATGCCTTCAGTCTGTGAATAAATGTGCTTTTGTGTTGTTTTAAATAACAAAACATGCAAAGTATATACTCCAATCCGGGAGCTATAGTTGAAATATACAAGCAATAGAATCTGATAAACCATTCAGACTTTAATATCGATCGAAAATCGTTTCCCGGTAGAACCGTCTTTTGTTATATTTTTCAAAGATGTTGTGAATATAAGTGAATTAGACCAGGCTTTGAGATTTTTTTTGCAACTTTTCGGCCCAAGGGCGCCGCAGCAAATGATTTATTGGTCAAAATTGCCAGAATCAAAGGTCAAAAAGAAAAAATAAAATCTAAATTAAATTCTGGATGCAGAATAACTAGTTCTGAAATAAGGACACGCCGAAACGGTATAAACTTTTAAAAAAAATCGGTGTATTTTTACTAAAAAATATTCACTCCGACGGAACCGTTTCGCGCGTTTCGGTAGGTCAAATCAATATGTACTGTTTTACTCAAAGCTCAAAATGTTCTGGATGAATTTTTGTGCATTTAAGTTCTTTATTTCTTTCACAACAGATTGAAAAAATACTGCATTAGTTTGTACTTGTTCTATAATCGCAATTGATGCAGAGCAGGCTGTACGGATGGGAGGGTGACCTCCACTGGACTTAGGAATGAGTGTACGGTAAGCCCTTTCTCACCCCTTATCAGTTTCAGACTTGACTTTTAACCAACACTGGCTTTGGCTGTTTTGATTCTCAGCAGTTCGGATAGGAATGTCTGTAAGAAAAAGAGAAATTGCTATTTACAATCAACTTCTTCTTTTCCCGGAAAGTTCTCCATGAATGTACTTCTTCAGGGCGGCAGACAGGATAATTGTGTGGTAATGAGTTTACCCATAATAATATTTTTTGTGTTCCGGTAACAGTTTAATTGTTTATGTGGTTGCTAATACTTAAAACCTATTCAGACTGCTTTTTATGAAGGTCCGTTACTGTGAATGAATACATTATGTTGTGTCATTGTTCATGAAAGAGATGGATAATCAAAAATATTCGTTTTAAAGCATTATTGCTGACCAGGGTTTTAATTGTTATCCATTTGTCTTTTAACCCCAATTTTCACAAAGCAGAGGGTACAAAATCCCTATCAAAAATCGGAGTGGGACAATGATGGCAAAGATTACAAGAACACAGATTTTGCGAGTCTAAAACTCACAAATTTGTTGCAAGGACTCTCAAATCTTTTCTGATGTAAGTCCAATGAATCCTCTTAGACTCACCCTCAACTTCAGGAAGGAACTGTTAAGGTTTTATGGTCATAGCTGTCAAATGGATTTCAACATTTAACCATAGGGCTTTGAATTCAATGTTTTAAGATTCAGACTTTGCCATACCACAGTTGGTGAGTCTAGGACTCCTAATTATTAGTCACAGGTTTGAGTCCTGGCTACGAAAACTATCCTCTCTAATATCAATCTACCACCGATAGGTGGATTATTGTAAATCAAAGTTGGATGAGCAGCTGGGGGCTGAGAAAGAATAAACCGATATTACTGGTGTACCAGGAATCCTTGTTAAGGTGATCCAGCTGTAACAACATGACTGAAATACATTTGGAGTTATAACCATTCAGTCTATCAAACAATGATTTTAGCCATTACCGCACGATCCCGCATTTTATGCTTTGTAGAAAATGAACGGTTAAAAACATAGTGAAACACAGAAAAGAAGAAATTGGTAGTGATAAGTATTTTTTTTTATCTTTTCTCATAATGTTTTCTACATAATCTGGCATTTGTTTTTTAAATTTTAGAAGTTTTGAAATTCGTCTGCAATCTCTACAGATTTTAACCAATCTTAAATTTTCTCATGTGGTAATGTGATAAAACTTAACACACCATATCATAAATTTTAGACTGGTCCGAGTTAAAAGAAGGTGCTGGCGACCCAAATCTGAAACCATTATAAAAGCGATAACTTTTTAGACTAGACTGAAATAAGGAGCAGATTATATTTCAAACTCAGCTAAATTTAAAATAAGGTAGAAATCATTGTGAAGAAAGGAGAAACTGTGACTTGGCAATTTATCTTTTTACCACTAAGTTTTCCTGAACTTTAATACTTCACGGCTTCAAAAAGCAGAACTGTGCATGAATGCGTTATGCACTTACACTTATGATGCAAAGTTGCAAACACTTGAGTCCCTTGGGCAAGATTAAAATCCTGACAAGGTTGTCTAAAAAGCTGCTCACCATGTCCTCTCAGGCTTCTTTTTCATGTTAGTAACTTAACCCTTTGACAAGTCAATATCTATTTAGATCTTGCTGTTAAGTGTGATGTTCTGTGACTGGAATACCCTCCATACTTATCTAGTACTTGCTAATCCTTATCTATTTACCATTTCCTAAAGGACGAGTCTTCAAAATATACATGGTTTTGAGTTGCCATCAACATTTTAAAAATCGGATTTTTTTAAATTTCATGTTACTAATAGAAGATTGTCCAAATCGACATTAATCGACCACTTTTGGTTCGTTCAAATTGGATTTAACTGATGTTGCTATATATTCAATCAACCAGGACAATATGAAATGTGTCTCCTCGTTCAAAGTAATGTATTCGAGTTCGATTCCCTCCTCAGACGATGTAAGTACCTGGTGCATAAAGGGACAAATTGTCTGGCGGTCCCACATGATTTTGAATTTAAAGGTAGGTATCGATGTTTTTCATGTAACAGATTTTAATTATTTTTATCTCCTCTCATATACTATTTGAATACAATATGCTTAAAAGTAGTTTTGCAAAAATCTAACGTCGCTTATCAGAAAAAAACAGGGTATTGCCTTAATAGCCCAAGTAGGCTATCAATCTATTTTAGATTAATCCGAGACAGATGCGAAGAATATATGATCATTCACGTGGTGCGAATAACCGTATGAACATTGAATTTAGTTAAAATTGCATCACACCAACGTCATCGTTACGTCATCAGGAGTTATGTTCGCTAGCCGGTCTTTAACTCTGTAAAGATCAGTCCAAAACTGTCGTAAAGTTATTGTGAATAAAAACACTTACCGTAGTTCTGCGCTAACCCTTTCATATGACATTATCTAGGACATTGACTGTTTCGCTTGTAAATTTGTTACCTTCAGTTCACTGGGTCATATGCAAATGAGGTCACTCGATGTCGACAGACGAATTCCGTTTTATCTAAAGGCCTATAAGATTGCCACCAAGACAAAACCGGACTCAGCTTAATGTATTAAATGTTCGTTTGAGTGTATTTTCCGGCACTTGGTATTTTTTCCTTATCTAGGTTTTAGAAATAGAGAATAATAGGTTAGTGTCTTAGATATATCAAGTTTATCGGGCGAGGCGTAGGAATTTATTAGGTGAGCCGAGCCCGATAAACTTGATCCATTTAAGACGCTAACCTATTATTCTATTTATCCTGTTACCATTTAATATAATTAAGTATTGAAAAATAAATGAGTGCGAAAAAATCAGAATTTAAATTTCGCGCCGACGAATATGGGCGGGGTTTGTTTGGTTGGGATATCTCAATGTGCACAATGACTACAAAAATAGTTCCCATTCTCTGTAAACATTTTGAATTACAGAATAAATCTGTTGGGTTTGAACATGTCGTAAATAACATAAGATACCAAATTTTACTGATTTGAAACTTTTTTAGGCGTCAAAACTGTGAATGATCGGCTTCGCTTCGGAAATACACATTTGTGTTTACGAGCGTGTTGGGAATATATCCGGAACAAGACGAGCGTGACTCGGATTAAGTTTTCGTTCTTTTATGTGGAATAATGGCTTTCTTATACCATGAATTTATTCTGTGCTTTAACATGAACCTCGTTTTGAAAAAGTGGATTAACTCAAAACCCCAGTTTTAAAAATTCATGGTCAATTTAGAGAGTGATTGTGGTGCAAAAAAAAGAGAGGCGATAGATCAAGTGTTCGACACATCTATAATCAAAAGATCAACAACACATCAACAATCCTCGCGCAATCATTGTTTTGAACTCTCATTTATTCTCAAGAATATTTGAAATTCAACATTTGTGATCAGTTTCAGACAAATTTTCTCGTACTACAAGTCAACTGATCTTTGATTAAAACAACCTGTCGAACTGCCAAAATACTTTTGGAAAATCCAGGATGATTACAATGCTGCAGACATGTTATGAATTTAAACAAGTAAAAGAATTACAATTCTCTTTATCAGTCTTAGGCCTACACAACTGCTTTTTAAATACCTAAAACTAACCCTAAGCCGACTGAACCAATGGCCATTTTTCGGGATATTTTAACTATTCTGATGCGATGTTTCTCATCAATGATTAAGTAGAAAGAAGGAGGTGTGGGCTAAGATAAGAATGCATGTATGTGCTGGCTGATCTTAACTTAGTGTCGTAAACTTGTATGCATAGGAAAATGTTGTGATTAAAGGAGCAGGGTAAACTAGAATGAATAAATAGGAGACATGTCTGTCAGGATTGTATGAACATAAAGAAATTTGCCTAACATCATCCACACTCTCTCCAGTTCTTGTTTTAGTCTGTCTTTCAGCAAAGTATTCTAAATACTCTATGTCGTCAGGGGCTCTTTTCAGCTTAACATCTCCCCATCTGTGGTAAAATGGAAGAGAAAAATACTGCATGAGGCTTGAGCATAATTTACCCTTATCCTGCTGAATTTATATTTTGTTTTCGAATGAAATGCTACATTTTTGTTTACATTTAAACCAGTCTGGCTCAAGTTTGTATCACAATGATGTAGTAGAAAGCAACCGGCATGGATTAAGATCAGACTGCACATATATGCAGCATGATCTTAGTCTAAACAGTCTGCCAATGCTTTGCATGTGTACAAGAGGAATATGCCATGAAATGCATTGGAAGATTTAAATTTCCTTTAAAAATACAGACCCGACTTGAACTTAAAGGCTTTTGTATGTATGTCAAATTTTATAGATTACATTCTATGAAATTCACGTTAAAAGTTAGAATATTGGAGAAAATGTATTAAATACAAAGAAATGAGAAGAAAAATGAATTCTCTTATCTTAACTATTCCAAAGGATGCTAAAAAAACACACACTTATTTGGAAATGAATAACATTTTTATTTCAAATCTAAATATCTGGAGCTTTTATTAAATTAATTAAATAAAACTGATATTATAATTTGTTACAAAGTACACACAGCCTTTGTAGTTTAAGGTAAAATACCTGGGAAACCAGGTGTTCTGAGTTCAAGTCTCAGCAGAGGTTAAACCGTAGCTTTACAACACAAATATATATATATCAGTCTTTCAATTATGAGTAGTTCGTTCAAATATGTGTAGTATACTCTCTGAGTTACAGTTTTGGTTGAAGATTCATTAAAGGTTAAGTAAAGAATCACAAAAAGGGTAAACAAACCTGAGATTATAATTTTCTTTGGTCCCCCGCAATCCAAACATTAGACAGTTATTTAGCCATAAAACATTCAGTAAACTCTTTGCATCATGGCCCCCTAGGATACCTCTGTCATACAATATATCAATCTCTCCTGTTGTAAGGGGGCTTGCTCTCAGAGGTTTATTTCCCTTGCCCTTTTTCTTTAGGGACTTTTGTTTGGCTTTCAAAGCATCTCTTGTTAGTTGAAAGTGATTTGATGAGTTGTTCATTATTTGATGGGGGTATTTCTGCCTTTTCAGTTTTCTGTCAATACTTAAAACATTGTTCCTCAGAGTTTAGGGCTCATAATCCTGCCCATTACTTTTCCTGACAGAAAGGATGAAATTTGCCAAGTACATGTACTCATCCAGCTTTTCTGGTTCAAGACTAGACATTTGGCACTCTTCTTTTTTTGACTTGAGGAAATTATCAAATTTTCTAACGTCACAAAGGGTCTTTTTAAGCGTGGCTTTGTTTGATTGTTCTTCAATAAAAGAATGGACATCTTTCTCAGAAAAGTCAAGAAATTGACAGGAGCTACTTGCGATGGCTTCTACGGACGATGCTTCTTTTGTTGGATATACCCCTTCTGCCTCTAACTCAAATTCAAAATCAGAAGGATCGATGCCGAACTGGTTCATGAATTCATCCGATGGCATTTCTTTGAGATCAATACTCTGATCGTCCCAAATTATCTCGGAAATTGACGGCGCTGTCACACATTTTATTTGTTTTCATTTGTACGATGACGTAATATGTGAGACGCTAGGTCAAAAGTAGTTCCGGCAAATATGCAAATGAGCTAGCAAGTGACCGTGAATCATCAGGTTTTCACGGCACCCCTTTTGACGGTCGATATTTCACTTTGTGACAAGATAAACATCGATACCTCCCTTTAAAATACAACCAGATACCTTATTGAATGAAATAAACTATTTGGAAATTAAGAGAATAAATGAAAGTGACTTCCGATGGCCTAATTGCAATGAAAAATAATTTGCATCAGGATTATATATTTGTGAAAAGTACAAGCAGGAGATGTAGACCACTTGTGTGCAGGCTGTTCTTGATCCTCACCTCTTGCCTAAACCGGAATTTTCAAGATTAAACCAGGGTTTAAACCTATTTAATTCATTCATTTAAATACCCTGCTGTAGACAGGGTGAGGCTAATCTTGGCCAAAATTTTGTCTGTCCATCTGTTTGTCTTTATTTTTTCAAATGTGAATTCTGTAAGATAGTTTTTGCGGGGAAAATTTCACAGAATATTTGTCATCAAAACTATTGGGTTTACATTTTTATTAAATCGCAAAAAAACTAGCTTGTTTACCTCTCTTACTTGACCTGTTGACTCTATGCTTTGAATGCTGGGGTCGGGAGTTTAAACCCTATTTCAGCAAATATTCTTTCATGACAAAAGTCAGCATGACATGAATCTTTTATCTCTTACCAATAGGTAAATGATAAGTAGTGTCCCTAGCATGTTGTGACTCAGATTGTATGGCTGTTCAGGTGTGAAAATTGACAAAATCCATGTTTGATTCACCAGTGACCTGATATAACTGACATACTATTTGATCCATTTCCTCAGAGTGACTTTTTTTGACGCCCCTCAAATGAGAAAACATTGTGTGAAATGAAGAAAGTGCTTATAACAAGCAATTTCTTCATTTCAAAACAATGTTTTCTGTCCAGATAGTTGAACATTCTGAACTTCTTTCAGCTTCAACTTGTCTTCTGCAACTCCTTTGAATTTGGACTAGTCTAAAACTTGCCGTTTGGTAATGGGTTAAGTGGTCTAAAACTTCATGCAATCAATTAATCAATTTTACTTATCCTGACATGATGATGTATTTGGATGAAAATTTCATTATATGTATATCATCAATTGACCTATTGCACACGGAACAGTTTTTAACTAACCTGAATACAACATGCTCAAGGTGAGCTTTTGTAATCATGCCGTGTTCTGTGTGTGACAAGTTTAGTCCGTCAAGATATTGGATGCACTCTAGAGGCCAAATGTTTTGGGTCAAATGCCTTGATTTTTGTCAGTGTATTTGTCCATAAATTCCTGGTCAAGTTTTGGTCCCATGGGGTAAAACATTAGGTCAAATCTTAGAATAACCTTGTGTTCACTCTAGAGGCCACATTTTTAACTTACAATTACTTGATATTTGGTCAGAATATTTCTCGTCATAAAATCTCGGGCCGCCGTCATAGCGCAGTGTGTAGCGCATCAGACTCCCAATCTTCAATAATGGGTTTATCCCCGATGGCGCCGGCGGCACATATCCTTTCCGACATTTTTCTCTCACCAATGGGTTTCAGCTTATGAGACTATACCAGATTAACAACTGTTATGTTTCATACTATAGAAAACATTATAATTAAAAGTAATAACGCTTTTAACTGGCTGGCTTTTTCTTCTTCAATGGTAATGTTCTTCTCCATTGCCCATATTTGTTAAGGGAAATTTACTAGAGATTCCACCATTTTCTTCATTAGTGTAATACAAAAGTTTTTAAACTTAATTACATGACCAAAAAATGGCATGTCAAGAGAAATTACTAATGGAAAAAAGTGTGACGAAAAGAGAAATAATCATAACTATTATCGAAACATGCAATTTCTGGTATTCTCAAAACATTTTCTAATGTCGCTTTTTTTTCTACATCACATTGATCTGCAATCTCAAACCTCATTCATTGACACTCTTCTTCTAGTAATTGGTTTATGTCGATATGAGACTTCAATGTATATTCACTTCCAAGACGGAGACAACATTATACTATTTTTAAAGAAATATACTCTCCTTATTCATAAAATTGTTAACCTATTACTGGACAACCGAATTTCAGACCTGTCGAACTTGATTGAAGCCGCAGACAATATTTCAAAGCGTGCTTAAATTTGGGAAATGTGTGCAAAATAGGCAAGTAACTTAATGATAGAAGTCGAATTGCTTTTGTCGCTAATAGCAATTTTCAAATTAAGCTTTCTTAAACTACATTTCTAGAAGTCATCAAGTAACAGGACTTTTTGGTTTAGGGTGAACTATCAAGCTCCAATCAGTATTTCTCAATTTTAGGCACTTTGATTTTTTACCTGTTATATCTTTGATATTGGATAAGATTGAAATATTTTTTCTTGAGAAATGAGTTTTGAATGACACAATCTACAGAAGAAGCTATTCAACATTCATATATTCATTATGAAACGAAAAACAATATTGCATGAAAACTGTTGATATAACATATATTCCAAGTTGCAAGTTATTATCCTAAGTAATAACAGTTATTACAAAATATTCAGGCTCTTCAACACCAATAGTAATTTACTCAAGGTTTAAGACTGAAATTAACTAAAAACGTCGGGACTGACATGCTCTGCTGGCTATAGTTCCCCAATTTTTCTCACCGCACCTGTTGTGTATTTTTATTTTAAGTATTTTAAAACTTAAAGGATAAAGTTTTTAAATGTGCCGTGAAATTCTATAATGTCCTTTTTTCTGTATTTTCCGGCATATGTCCGAATTGCCTGTAAAATTGAATTATTCTTTCGTAAAATTAACCTGAAGCATTTCAATTTTCTCCATATTGTTTACTCAATTCGTTGTCCTAAAAACGAATTTACATTTCGAAGGGCGTGGACGGAAAGAATGAAGGTATTTTTAAAAAAACGTGTAACATTTTCACACTGTAACAAATTTTACTTTGCTTTTCACAGGAAGTTTTGGAAAGTATAGATTTAAGGAAATCGTAGGACAGCACTATTTCCAAAAGTGACTGCTTTTCTAAGAAAACAATAATTATTAATACTGCATGCATATCCGAAACTATTACTGATTTCAATATGATATATACCATATGTGAAGTAAATACATACAATAAACCAGCACATAACCTTTCGAGTCTCTGGGTTTTCTTTTTTTTGGGGGGGGGGGGTGTATCTTTCTTTAATGGGGAAAGAATATGATGGACTTCAAGTAACCCTAAACCCGACGCCAAATTTAAGACTAGTATTAATCAGAAATAATTTGACGTCACAAGTTCAACACGTGCTTATATGGTAGAAACTTTAAAATCTTCCCTCAAACAGAAAGACCTAGAACTTTGATATTTGGTATGAAGCATATTCTGATGGACTTTAATTTTTTTGTACTCCTTAGACTCAGGTGACCGATATGACCCTGTGGGCCTCGTGTTTATTTCCGTGGGAATCTGTAGCACTGGTTGAGTCTCTGGTTGAACAGAAGACAATACAGGTATTGTAGCCTGACTTTCAGAGACAACATTAATTGGGGTAAACGGGCTTACACGCAGAAATGCAGGTGTTGTAAAAGTTGTTGATTGTTACTATCAAGAAAAGCAGAATGGAAAGGATATGCTATAGTAAATTTAATGTTTAGTTATTTCCTGGAGATGCTATAGCTTGTCCTCTCGATCGTATTTGATGCTATTGAGACTCCTAAAAGCTGTTCTTATGTTCAAGGGCTATTGTAGCCTTCAATGTTTAGCAATAATTTTGTGGAATTTGGTAAAGGGCCATTCGGCGATGTTATAAGCCAAATATCACACATTTTGTCTTACCGTTAAGGAGGAAAAAATTTACTCAGATTCCCGTATTCATTTCTGTGTAAAGTCCTAGTTCCCACAATAAGGGCTAATTTTCGTGAAAGATAAATAATTCGAATAGGGCCGTTATTTGATGAACCATGCCAGATATTCTTTCGTGGATAAGTAGATAATTTACGATTTTCTAATCCAGGATCCAACAATGGTCATTTTCAAGTTAGAGTAACGGTTGAAGCATTTTGGTAGCTGATATCTAGGTGATGTAATTTTCAAAAAAACGTCAAAACTCAAGGCCTTTTGCTTTGAGCGAAGAAAAATACTAAACTTCCTCTTATTTCATATGTACAATCAGGGCCCCCATTACATAGCACCGATGTTTAAGTAAAAGAAATAATCTGAACTATGTTGGTAGAGGACCATGTCATGCCAAATAAATTAGCTCCACGTCGTTCGGTTAAGGAATTAATCTTTTTAGATTCCTGTCTTTATTTCTAAGTAACGTCTGGGGTCCCTAATATAAAGGGCTAATTTTCAAGTTAGAGCAAGGTTTTGGACTATTTTGGTAAAGGACCATTAGGCGATGTCACACAACAAATATCAAAGCTCTATGCCTTTCGGTATAGCAGATGTTTTTCTTCTTTTTATCTATGTAATATCAGGGAAACCGCACACTCAGTTGTGTTTGGAGAGGAGAAGAGTTTTGAAATCGCGAGGGGCATTGATCAATCAAAATAGCTCACCTTCGTGCTCAGGTGAGCTAAACAGTTAGGATAATGGATTCGTCTTTTTACTTCTTCTTCCGCTTTTAATTCTATAAAGGGGAAGAAACCATGCATGCATTTACTTGCAGGCATTAAGCTCGTTTTTATTACCGGCAATCATAAGCTTCAAGTTTTATAAAGTATAGCTATGCTGACTGCATTCGACGAAGACACGAAAATTAATGACCTTTAAAATTCACGGAGTAATTCAACCAAAATAGAGTATGGCATAGCCACTCTATGATAAAGGAAATAAACGTTTATTATATTGCTGTTTTAGATTCATATAGAAAACTTGTAATTGAGAAAGGGATTGAATAAACAAATAAACTTTTGACCAAATAATCTTTTAATAGAATCTTGTTTCAACAATTTTAAAATTTATTTTCTTTAATTCATTATTGCAGTGGTTTCAAAACAGTTCAACAAGTTGAAGTTTTCACATATTTCATTTCGCCCATCAGTAGGTACTACATCAACTGACCAATGATTGGCCCCGCTTGTTAATTGCTCGACATTTATTGCTAGTAACATGTAACGAAAAGGTAGAACGGTTGGTTGGCGACGTAAACGTCGTAACTACAGCTTCATTTAAATCGGCGAATATATAAGACTTCAAATAAATGGCGGTCAATGTCACATATCAAAATTCAAAATAAATGATTTGATTCGCCGTTTATTTCATATAACGTATGTGCATCATGAACACTTTTTGTCATAATTGTGGACTTTTTTGTGGTATTGAATTATTTTAAGATTCGTTACATTTTTTGCAAGAGAAAACGAAATATATTGTTCGGCATCTTTCAAAGATCTTTTTGTGCTATCTTCCTTGAGGTACCCCAAACTAAGTAGCACATTGATACAGGTTTAGGAAAATCGTCTAGTAAAATGACACGCAAATTCGAAAATTGAAGGGTATCGATACTTAGTAATGTTTTGGGGTGTTGAAATAGATATTTGCTAGCTATTCAAGTCATAAATGAATGTACGACTTTCTTGCGAATGGGTAAACATGCAATGCATAAAAACTATACATCAATTTTAATATAAAAGGTCCATGGATATATCGAGGGCTTAGAGCAAAATCATAGTATGGGTCTATACATTATATAGACCCATACTATATTTTTGCTCTACGCCCTCGATATGGTGAGGGTTAACTTTACACCGAAAAAGAAGTTTTCTTGATCTTTAGAGGCAGAGATCAAAAAGACGATTCAAAATAGCATTTTAATCTCAAAATGACAAAATATATGACCATGATAAAATTAGGTAAAGGCCTTAGAACTTATTGAACAACTAGCCGTTAATGAGTTAGTACTTTGAATAATGATAAACTGATTGTCAGGTAACGCAATGTTCTATTATTGGTACTTCAGGTAGAATTCACTTGATTGGAAAGAAATAATTGCAAAACAGTAACACCAAAAAGCAAATATCAATACTTAAAAAGCTCATTTCTTATTAAAGCCATATCTGTCCTCCAAGGACGAAAAATAGTTTGAATAATCTCTCGCTTTTTTGGTCACTAAAGCAAACAAGGGCATGCTTAATATCGATATGCAAAGACAGGGTATGAGTGATGTTCTCTAAAACTAGTATTTTGTGTGTTTCTTATCTATTTCAATTTATGTTTGTTTTACATCTTGAAATCAAGGCGAATGCACTCTATTATTCACCGGAAATATTCACTTATCTTCTACATGGTCTGTTATATGGACAGGTGTTGATGACTAAACTTTACAGATGATTTCGTTAATCTTCGTGACCCAGCTAGTTGTTTGAAAGACTGGCGAAAGTTAAAACGTCATCACCGACCTCATAATTTGATGTAAACCAACCTTTCATTGTGGTGGGTTAAAATATCGTAAATTCTTTCATAAATTGTAGGTCTACTGCGTAAAATTATGTTGATCTTATAATTTCAATCGTCATATGTATTTTTGCTATTGGGCTTGGGGTATGTTTTATCTTGCTCATTTTATAGTGAGTTTTTGGAGGAAGATATGGCTTAAATGGAATAAAGATTACCAAAATCTAAAAAGTAATGCAAGTGCAAAAATCATGTGATAGGCAACCACCCATAGGACAATCAAAAGTGGTCGCTTATAATAGTGCTGGCCGATTAAACAAGATCTACTGCATGTGTTAAACTTAGTTCTTTTGTCTCACATTTGTTGAATCTTTATGTTCTAAGTAGTGTTCATGATACAATTATGTCATCTTCAATTGTTGTTTTAATTGTGACACTCTTGGGTAGGTTATATGCGACAGTATTAAAGAATCCACACAACCCTTTTCTGTCGTTATTTTTAGTTGAAATGAAATAGTAGACCGAGTAAGACACTTTTTCTTTGTTGCATTAATTGTGAAGCTATAGCCACGTTGACGAATCGTGAACAATTTTACCTTTATGAGAGACCTTTAAAAATGCACATTTGGGTAGTTAGTTTATCATTAACAATACAATCTAATGCTCTATACTGTATCTGCAACAAAAATACGATTTCCTTCATGTTTTGCCATGTAAATATCAGCAGATGCTGCTCCTTTTGATCTAACTGTAAACAATTTTAGGCAAGTTTTCCACAGGTTGGTTTAGATTAAATGTAGCAACTTTAAGGAATATCTTCAGGAAAACGATACGTTTTCTCTAGAAAACTAATCTGTCGTAGTATTGTTTTATTTATCCTTAGATCAATGTCTTATGTCTAGTGATCAACATTGTATCAATACATTTAAGTTCAGGCATTTTTAAGAGCGCACATTCTCCTGCAACAAAGAAAAACCCTACCTGATCCGTAAACGTTTTTATCAATTTGAAGTAGTTGTCAAAACTGTACTGTATTCAAAGTATGAAAATGTTCAACAAAGTTCATCGTGAGTATAACTTAAGATGAAAAGAATATCTGTATAAATCTTAAAAGCACCATGAAATTTAACCCTATGCGCTTTAACGTAGCGCCATAATATAGCGTCGAAAATTTTAACCAAAGATAGCAAAGTTTGAAGTCGTTGGTTGAGTAGTTGTTGTAGGCGCAGCGGTTGTTGTTGTAACGACTGCAATGAAGAGAGGAACAGATAAAGAACAAATAAATTAAATATCCGAGTAAATAAATACACAGTTACGTTTTTACTCAAAGGCTTACATTTTGACATTTTTTTATAAAACGAGTACAGATCGAATTGATTATACAGTAACACTATAAAAGTGCTAAAGAGTACTGAACCCTAAAGCAGGCTACTAAATCTCGTATGTATAATAGCTGAGTGGCAGTTTTATTTCGTTGAAAATTTGTTCAGAAAACCCCAGCATCTAGTTGCATAAGAATTGACAGACGTTGAAGGCCTTATCAACAAGTGAAATGAAAAATTTTCAAGGGATTCCGTCTTAAATAGTCAATTTTCGATCCCCGAGGGTGGAACATATCCTTCCCGACATTTGCCTCTCACTATTAGGCCAAACCTAAGTTGAATAGCAGAACCTTATAAGCACCATGAAATTTAACCCTTCGCGATCTAACGTAGCGCCATAATTTAGCGTCGAAAAACTTAACCAAATATACCAAAGTTTGAAGTCGTTGGCTGGAAAGTTGTTGTAGGCGCAGCAGTTGTTGTAACAACTGGAATGAAGAGAGGAAGAGATAAAAGAACAAATAAATTAGATATATGAGTAATTAAATACTCAGTTACGTCTACACTCAAAGTCTACTGCCTAATAAATAAAACTATATATATTTTTATGCCCCCGCATCGATAAGACCGGGGGCATATTGTTTTACCGGTGTGCGTCTGTCTGTCTGTCTGCAAAACTTAACCTGCCAACTAAACATTTTCCTATAACTTCAACCCTGATTAAGTTACAATGCTATTATTTGGTATGTAGAAAGGTCTCAACAAGGCGCAACTGGGGACGGTCATTTCATCAAGGTCAAGTTCAAAAATTTAACCCTTTACCCGTTTCTTAAAAACTCCATGTTTCGGGGGCATGGTGTTTCACAAACACATCTTGTTTTTTTCCAAAAACAAGGACAGATCGAATTGATTATGTAGTGTCACTATAAAAGTGCTTAAAAGTACTGAATCCCATAGCAGCTTACTAATTCTCGTATGTACAATAGCTGAGTTGCAGTTTTATTTCGTTTGAAAATTTGTTCAGAAAAGCCCCGCAACTTGATGCATCATAAAACAAGAGGGCCAGAATAGCCCTAAAATCGCTTATCTGACTAATGTAAGATGATCAAAAAAGGGTCACCAAAGGAATATCCATTTGAGGTTATTTGAAATTGGCCAAATGTTTACTGATGAGATGTTTAGAAATTTAAAATTAAAAAAAACTGCCCCGCCCTGCCACGCCCATATTTGGGCGTCAATCAAAATTCAGCGAACATCTTTTGAATAGGGTCACCAAAAGAACATTCATGCCAAGTTTTGTTGAAATTGGCCGAATGGCTACTGAGAGAGAGATGTTTAAAGATTTCGAAGTAAAAAAACTGCCTCGCCCTGTCACGCCAATATTTGGGCGTCAATCAAATTTCACGAACAACTTTTGAAAAGGGTCACCCAAGAAACATTCATGCAAAGTTTTGTTGAAATTGGCCCAATGATTACTGAGGAGAAGATATTTAAAGATTTCTAAATAAAAAACGGCCACGCCCATTTTTGGGCGTCAATCAATTTTCCCAAACATGATTTGAAAAGGGTCACCCAAGTTACATTCCTGCCAAGTTTGGTTGAAATCGGCCCAATGATTACTAAGGAGAAGATATTTAAAGATTTCTAAGTAAAAAACTGCCCCACCCTACCACGCCCTTATTTTGGCATCAAATCAAAAATTCGGCTAACAACTTTTGAAAAGGGTCTCCCAAGGAACATATCTGCCAAGTTTGGTTGAAATTGGCCCAACGGTTAATGAGAAGATGTTTAAAGATTTCAAAGTCAAAAACTGCCACGCCCTTCAACGCCCATATTTTGGTGTGAATCAAAATTTTGCGGACAACTTTTGAAAAGGGTCCCTCAAGGAACATTCATACACAGTTTGGTTGAAATTGGCCCAATGGTTACTGAGGAGAAGATGTTTAAAGATTTCAAAGTCACAAACTGCCCGACCCAGCCTCGCCCATATTTTTGCGTCAATCAAAATTCCACGAACAACTTTTTAAAAGGGTCACCCAAGGAACATTCATGCCAAGTTTTGTTGAAATTGGCTGAATGGTTACTGGGAGAGAGAAGTTTAAAGATTTCGAAGTCAAAAAACTGCCACGCCCAGTCACGCCCATATTTGGGCTTCAATCAAAATTCCACGAACAACTTTTGAAAAGGGTCGCCTAAGAAACATTCATACCAAATTTTGTTGAAATTGGCCCAATGATTACTGAGGAGAAGATGTTTAAAGATTTCAAAGTCAAAAACTGCCCCCAACCTGCCACGCCCGTATTTGGGCATAAATCAAAATTCCACGAACAACTTTTTAAATGGATCACCCAAGGAACATTCATACCAAGTTTGGTTGAAATTGGTCAAATGGTTACTGAGGAGAAGATGTTTAAAGATTTCACAGTCAAAAACTGCCACACCCTGCCATGCCCTTATTTTGACGTCAATCGAAATTCTGCGAACAACTTTTGAAAAGGGTCACCCAAGGAACCTATATGCCAAGTTTGGTTGAAATTCGCCCAACGGTATCTGAGGAGAAGATGTTTGAAGATTTCGAAGTAAAAAAACTGCCACGCCCTGTCACGCCCATATTTGGGCTTCAATCAAAATTCCGCGAACAACTTTTTAGAAGGTCACCCAAGGAACATTCCTACCAAGTTTGGTTGAAATCCGCCCAGTGGTTACTGAGGAGAAGATGTTTAAAGAATTGTTGACGCCTTCCGACGCACAAAAGGTGATACCAATAGCTCACCTTGAGCACGTTGTGATCAGGTGAGCTAAAAAGACAGATGTCGAAGGTTAAATGAAAACTTTTAAGGGATTCCCTCTTAAATTGTCAATTTTCGATCCCCAGCGGCGGCACATTTTCTTCCCGTCATTTGTCTCTCAACAATGTGTGAATAAACGCAAACCTAAGATGGATAGCAGCTGGGAATCAGAAAGGATGCTATGGAAATACCAGGAATCCATTGGTAGGTGCTCAAGCCGCCGCGATGTGACTTAACAAGAGGGCCGTTGGCCCTGGGGCGCTCACCTGAGATAAAGGCTCTTTTTCTTTCAACAGTCTAATTTCATGTTAAGGTTAGGATTTTGAAACAAGTGGGCCACAATTACATACAAGACTATGAACCTGGGGATCCAAACGTCTAAATTACAAATTCCAAGGCTTTAGTGCTGATTATAAAGAAGGAAAAAACTTTTTCCATGGGTTATAATTTCAGAAATAAGAAAGAAGTCTGTGAACTGATGCTTCATGCCTATCCCCCCCCCCCCTCGGGTTCGCCCCTGGAGACCCGAGGATCATGAATTTAGCTATTTTGAAAGAGATCAATATACTGATGTTTCATGCAAAATATCAAGGCTTTACGCCTTCTGGGTCAGGAGGAGAAGATTTTTAAAGATTATTTTAAAATTTCACTTTTGTTGCCATGGCAACAAGAGTTTTTAACGGATTTCAATTCTGTTAGCTATTTTTGAAGGGGACCACCTAAGGAACATTTCTGCCAAATTTGGTTCAAATTGGCCCAGTGGTTTGGGAGGAGATGTCGTTTAAAAAATCGTTCTTTATTTCTATATAACCCCCCCCCCCCCGGGTCCGCCCCTTGGGACCCGAGGATCATGATTTTAGCTATTTTGAAAGAGATCAATATACTGATGCTTCATGCAAAATATCAAGGCTCTATGCCATCTGGGTCAGGAAGAGAAGATTTTTAAAGATTATTTTAAAATTTCACTTTTGTTGCCATTGCAACAAGAGTTTTTAACGGATTTCAATATTTTAGCTATTTTTGAAGGGGACCACCTAAGGAACATTTCTGCCAAATTTGGTTCAAATTTGCCCAGTGGTTTGGGAGGAGATGTTGTATAAAGAAATTGTTGACGGACGACGCACGACACACGACGAACGGACGCCGGACAATAGGGGATCACAATAGCTCACTTGAGCACTACGTGCTCAGGTGAGCTAAAAATTGTTAGAAGCGGCGTTAAACCCAATAAATCAAACTTAAATTGTAATTATTACTACAATTGTAACGGTGGTGAGATTAACTCGGCAAAAGTAATTAAGCTGTGTCATTAACCTATGACGTATCTTGATGGTACGACATCGCCCTATCTTTCTTGTAGTGCTTAAGACGCTTCGAATATGTCTTCTTCGTTTTTTTGTTTTTTGTTTTTGTTTCTAATATGACTTTCCTACACTCTTCTTGCACACTTCATATGATCAAAAAACTATCTATTGATACTAGGACTTGGTTAACTTTAAATTGTTTTTTTAACTGAATGAAACGTAATAGAATTCAGACGGTAAGGATTTGGTGTGCAAGGACTTCAACTCTGTTTACACGTTCCTCTACCCAAGGCGGTCAATAAATATCACGACAACCACCTTTCAATCGAACGACCATATCTTAGCGAAGGAAACAAAATAGTACATACTATCCTTGTCAGAGAATTACCATTTATGTGAAATTTTCATTCACAATACGACCATGATATCGGTCCTCAGTAGGACTAGGAAGGTTTTGATACCTTAATCGAATGGAGTCGAAGCAGCCTTTGCACATATTATGAAAGGAAACCTTAACGTCCGTAGCGATGACTTTGGTTTGAGCAATTCAAACTGAATACGGGATCCAAACGATTATATGCACCGCGTAATTACCCAATTTTCTTTGCATGTGTTTTCGAATAGATTAATAGCCTACGTAGGCTTTTCGGGAAAAACCCTGGAACGACCTCTGATTTTCGCAAAAAATACTTTTCGGAATATTGTATTAAAAAAGTATATGAGAGGGAATAAGACTAATCAAAATCTGTGACAAGAAAAAAAAATAAACAAACAAACAAAAAAACACAACGACACCTTCCTTTAACATCTGCTTCTATGTAAAGGTTTGATTTAAGGCGCCACCAATGAGATATTTTTTGTGTTTGGTGTCATACTTATTTCAAGGAGTCCTCGGATATTTCAATTTTGCATGATATTTGTTCAGAATGGTTTGTCTGCATAATATCAAGGTCAAGTTCGATGTGAGGTTATGCGGTGTCAAAACAAGGTCATTAGGTCAACTCCTAGAAATAATAATGTTAGACGCAACATTTTTAGCTCAAATGAAATATTTGTTCAGAAGTTTGTTTCTTTCTATAATAATTCAGCCAAGTTCTAATTGGGTCTCTTGTGGTCAAAAACAAGATCATTAGGTCAAATCTTAGGAATACTAGAGGTCCAATTTTTGGCTCAATTGAATTGATATTTGGTCAGAATGTTAGTGTCGATTGATTGAATGGGGTTAAATAGTTGATTCCTGGTATTTCTCCCAACCAGTACTACCACGACATCCTTTCCTAGCCTCCAGCTGCTATCCCACTTAGGTTTACGATTATCCACCCATTGGTGAGAGACAAATGTTGGAAAGGATATGTGCCGCCGCAAGGGATCGAAACCATGACACACCATGAATGAAGATTAGGAGTCTGACGCGCTACCGACTGCGCTATGACGGCGGATGTTTGTGTTAGATGATAAGTTAACCAAGTTCAAATTAAAAATTGGGGTCAAAAACTAGGTTACATCTTAGAAATATTTTGTTGTTTTTTCCGGACACCCTTCTTTTGGCTCAAATGAATTGAAATTGTCAATTTGCTTGCGTCCATGATATCTTGGCCAAGTTAGACTTTGGTTGACATAGGATAAAAACTAGACCAAATCTTAGGGAAACCTTTTTACCCCAGACGCCAAATTTTGGCCTAATTGTTTTGATATTTGGTCAGAATATCTGTTTTCAAATTATCTCAACCATGTTCAAAGTTTGGTCATTTGGGTAAAAAATCTAGATCAAATCTGAGAAAAACCTTATTTTTACTATATAGGCCATATTTTTAACTCGATTAACTGGATATTTATTCAGAGGTTTGTCTTTGTCAAGTTTGAAATTAGGTCACATGGGGTCAAATACTAGGTCACAAGGTCTAATATAAAGAAATATTTCCAATTTACTTGCTACTTTGCTTGCACAAATACCTTGAAACTTGGTAAGAATGTTTGTTGGTGATTTCTCGGACAAGATTTGATAATGGGTTACTCTTGGCCTAAAAAAAGGTCCATTGTGCTATTTTACTATAGTCATCGACTCACGTGAGTGCTTAACGGAAAATGGCCCTATTGTTATGCTTTGTCTTGGACAACAAATTTTGTCGTTATATCTCAACCAAAAGCAATACGCCGTTTGTAATGCAAAATATCGTTACTTCAGCTTGAATAAAGCTGTTATTACGATAGTGTGCACTTCCAACGACGCACACCGATTGTCAAAGATGTAACTAGCATTCAGTCATTCAACGTAATTTGGTCTTACTTGGGCCAGTACAGTTTTCTGATGGTCCTTGCCAGCCGTCTCTCAAGCACTTGATCGTCACGTTTGCTGTTGTATTAGTTCCAGGAAAACAGTTTAAATGTGCTGTGGCACGGAAACTCGAGTCACCGGAAGAAGTGAAGAAACCGTTAGGAGGAACAGGTAAGCCACCACAATCTGTAAATAGAATAGATTTGTTTTAATTGTTTCTTTTTGATCCAATCTAATAAGCTGCTACATTTACTTCATGTTTCAATGAAAAAATAGTTTGGACTCACTTTGTATTAGCGTACATACATTGGTTTCTCAAAAATAAATTCATAATAAAAAACTATATCATGAAATATGAAATTTCAAATTTTTTTATTTTCATCATTTTTTTCATTGGTAAATTATGATTGTGCTATTTCTCAAGGCGGTATGATTCTATCAATACGATGACTTTAAACAAGTAAACAGAAATGAAATTGTTTAGTTGTTCCTAAAACCCTCGTATTGGTGGTTTATTCATTCGTCTTTTTAGCTCACCTGAGCACGTAGTGCTCAAGTGAGCTATTGTGATCGCCTTTTGTCCGGCGTCCGTCCGTCGTGCGTCGTCCGTCAACAATTTCTTTAAACGACATCTCCTCCTAAACCACTGGGCCAATTTGAACCAAATTTGGCAGAAATGTTCCTTAGGTGGTCCCCTTCAAAATAAGTAAAAGAATTGAAATCCGTTAAAAACTCTGGTTGCCATGGCAACAAAAGTGAAATTTTAAAATAATCTTTAAAAATCTTCTCCTCCTGACCCAGAAGGCGTAGAGCCTTGATATTTTGCATGAAGCATCAGTATATTGATCTCTTTCAAAATAGCTAAAATCATGATCCTCGGGTCCCCAGGGGCGGAGCCCCAGGGGGGTGGGGTTTATATAGAAATAAAGAACGATTGTTTAAATGACATCTCCTCTCAAACCACTGGGCCGATTTGAACCAAATTTGGAAGAGATGTTGCTTAGGTGGTCCCCTTCAAAAATAGCTAAAAGAATTGAAATCCGTTTAAACCTCTGGTTGCCATGGCAACAAAAGTGAAATTTTAGAATAATTTTTAAAAATCTTCTCCTTCTGACCCTGACATTTTGCTTGAAGCATCAGTATATTGACCTCTTACAAAATAGCTAAAATCATGATCCTCGGGTCCCCAGGGGCGGAGGCCCAGGGTGGTGGGGTTTATATAGAAATAAAGAACGATTTTTTAAATGACATCTCCTCTCAAACCACTGGGCCGATTTGAACCAAATTTGGCAGAAATGTTGCTTAGGTGGTCCCCTTCAAAAATAGCTAAAAGAATTGAAATCCGTTAAAAACTCTGGTTGCCATGGCAACAAAAGTGAAATTTTAAAATAATCTTTAAAATCTTCTCCTTCTGACCCAGAAGGCGTAGAGCCTTGATATTTTGCATGAAGCATCAGTATATTGACCTCTTACAAAATAGCTAAAATCATGATCCTCGGGCCCCCAGGGGCGGAGCCCCAGGGGGATGGTGTTAACATAGAAATAAAGAACAATTTTTTAAATGACATCTCCTCCCTATTCACAGGGCCAATTTGAACCAAATTTTGCAGAAATGTTCCTTAGGTGGTCCCCTTCAAAAATAGCTAAAAGAATTGAAATCAGTTAAAAATTATGGTTGCCATGGCAACAAAAGTGAAATTTCAAAATAATCGTTAAGAATCTTCTCCTCCTGACCCAGAAGGCGTACAGCCTTTATATTTTGCATGAAGCATCAGTATATTGACCTCTTACAAAATAGCTAAAATCATGATCCTCGGGTCTCCAGAGGGGGGGGGGGGGTATAGGCATGAAGCATCAGTTCACAGACTTCTTTCTTATTTCTGAAATTATAACCCATGGAAAAAGTTTTTTCCTTCTTTCAAATCGGCACTAAAGCCTTGGAATTTGTAATTTGGACTTTTGGATTCCCAGGTTCATAGTCTTTATATGTAATTGTGGCCCACTTGTTTCATAATCCTAACCTTAACATGAAATTAGACTGTTGAAAGAAAAAGAGCCTTTATCTCAGGTAAGCGCCCCAGGGCCAACGGTCCTCTTGTTTTTCCTAAATGTCGACAACAAATATATAAGATAACAAATTAATGCCGTTAGATGTCGGGTGTTTTTACCATGATTTCGATTTTAAACGCTCAATAAATAATCCAGTGTGTAAGTCTGAGTAGATCATTCATTGAGTTCAATGACTCGTATTTTCAAAGTAAACGGTCAGAATTTGTCACTTGTCATCTTTGAGAAACAAACACTGGCGTAATCCATCAATATGAAGTACGGATCAGTATTCCTTGATTTCATATGCTCTTCCGTAAACCCATATCTTCCCTCCACAAAAGGAGATACAGTTTAAACGAACTATGATATATTTAGGCACTAAAGCAAACAAGAGCCTACTTATTATCGATATACAAGTTAAGGCCTCTGGAAAGAGTATTTTGTGTTTACTGATAGATTTAAACCCATGTTTGTTTTCATTTTAAAATCGAGTCGAATGCAGTCGATTCTCTACCGGGAACGCTCGCTAATCTACAGCATTGGCAGCTATATCAACATGTGCTGATGACTAAACTTTACAAATGACTTGTTTGGTTTAAGGGATGAAATAATTGTTGCGTACATCTTTTTAAACCTTGGAAAATTTTAGATAAATGGATTCTAAAAGTGGTAAATATCTTATTTCATTGCTTCATTTTTACAATAAGAAAACATGGTGGAAAAAGGAGAAATTGACATAGCAGGCAACCTTTCCTTTTCCGACAGTGTTTTCCACATATAAAGTTGGCAAAGTACATGTTGTTCTGGTGTTCTTACGAAAGTTAATTAATATTAAGAATCGAATTTGGTGCAATACTTGAAATTCTAGTTTAACACATAAACTTTCTGAGAAAGATTTAATTTATCATAAAATGCTATGACTTGTTCTGCCTAAAGGAGACAAAATGCAACAGAAGTTAATTTCCCAGTATTGACAATTATGATTCATATACAATATGTAGACCCAGTGAACATAATTATCCTATTTCAGGAGGTGTTATCATATAAATCAAGCCGTCCATTAAAACTGGACAAACTCTTTTTGAAAATTATTATTCTGAAATTCAGTGGCTAAAACTATCAAAGACATTTTCACATTTTGATAAAGATACGTTCATCATAATTTCGATATTTTATACATATTGGAATTGGATATCAGCAACCTTAAGCCCTTAGTCAATATTGTATATCTTGGAGATATAAACGCTAGAACAGGTACAGTTAATGAATTATGAGATCATAATCGTTTTCATATACCGTCTCCCCTTTTACCCGGTAATAGTGGAACCTACGCGATTCTAGAGGGAAGGATATGGTTGCAAATCTAGCTAGAGCAAATGGGCGAACATTTGGAGATTGTTATGGTAAACCTGCATGTTTTCAAAACAATGATAACAGTGTAGATGATTATGCAATTTTAAGTGGTGAATTATTTAATAAGATTTTATTCTTTCAAGTTGAAGATCATACTATGTAACTAAGTGATCATTCAAAGCTCACATTGTAATTTAATGCCAGATTTAAACCTAAGTCTATGGAGAGCAGTACCATGAAAGCATGCTTTTATGTTGGCAATGGCTAGAAACCCCTAAATTTGACTTGTAGTTTGCATTCTATTCTGAAGACATTCAAACTAAATTAGATTCATTTTAAAGGAGCCTTATTGATACTACTGATAAAATTGTTTAAATGGTATTCACAGTGTGTGAAATCATGCATTGAAAAGATCAATACATAAAAATTCAAGACAGAAATAATTGATAAAAATGGTTTGATGTTGGTAATAGTAGAATGAGAAAAGAGTTACTAAGATAAAGTAACCTGTATTCTAAAGTTCTTTTTAAAATACATTGAAAGGCCCCTTCTTTAAATATAGAAAAATATTTAAAAAAGAAAGCAACAGCAAAAACCTGTCTACGAAATCCTTTTAGAAAAAAAAAAAATATTGACTCCGTCAAAAATCAATGGACCGTAACCAAAATAAAAATGCACATCTGCACTTGATAGTGATTATATCAGTGAAGTTGAATTAAATACGTCCAACAGTTACCAGGAAATTGAGCAGACACTATAAAGCAAGACAGACGGACCGACAAGCTGACTCCTACCCCCCCCCCCGATATAGTTTTTGGGGTATGAATAGTACAAGATTTGAAGGCGGTGGAAAAAATTTTGATTCATCAAAAAAAAATCTGCACTGAAACGTGAGTTAAGCACATAACCAATCTATTCAGACTTAAAGAAGAATTCAAGGCCTAAGATTGTAAACATGGACCTCTGTTACATAAGTTGGAATCGTGTAGAACTTTTTCTGAATTAGACTTAACAATATTAAACAAGAGGCCGTTGGCCCTGGGGCGCTCACCTGAGATAAAGGCTCTTTTTCTTTCAACAGTCTAATTTTCATGTTAAGGTTAGGATAATGAAACAAGTGGGCCACAATTACATATAAGGACTATGAACCTGGGGATCCAAAAGTCTAAATTACAAATTCCCAAGGCTTAAGTGCTGATTTGAAAGAAGGAAAAAAACAGTCTGTGAACTGATGCTTCATGCCTATAACCCCCCCCCCCTGGGTCCGCCCCTGGAAGCCCGAGGATCATGATTTTAGCTATTTTGTAAGAGATCAATATACTGATGCTTCATGCAAAATATCAAGGATCTACACCTTTTGAAGTTTCACTTTTGTTGCCATGGCAACCAGAGTTTTTAACGGATTTCAATTCTTTTAGCTAATTTTAAGGGGACCACTTAAGGAACATTTCTGCAAAATTTGGTTCAAATTGGCCCCAGTGGTTTGGAAGGAGATGTCATTTAAAAAAATCGTACTTTATTTCTATATATCCCCCCTCTTGGGCTCCGCCCCTGGGGACCCGAGGACCATGATTTTAGCTATTTTGAAAGAGGTCAATATACTGATGCTTCATGCAAAATATCAAGGCTCTACGCCTTCTGGGGTCAGGAGGAGAAGATTTTTAAAGATTATTTTAAAATTTTACTTTTGTTGCCATGGCAACCAGAGTTTTAAACGGATTTCAATTTTTCTATTTTTGAAGGGGACCACCTTAGCAACATTTCTGCCAATTTGGTTCAAATTGGCCGGAGATGTCATTTAAATAATCGTTCTTTATTTCTATATAAACACCACCCCCTGGGGCTCCGCCCCTAGAACCCGAAGATCATGATTTAAGCTATTTTGAAAGAGGTCAATATACTGATGCTTCATGCAAAATATCAAGGCTCTACGCCTTCTGGGTCAGGAGGAGAAGATTTTTAAAGAATATTTTACAATTTCACTTTTGTTGCCATAGCAACCAGAGTTTTTAACGGATTTCAATTCTTTTAGCTCGTTTTGAAGGGGACCACCTAGGGGATTATTTCTGCCAAATTTGGTTCAAATTTGCCCAGTGGTTTTGGAGGAGATGTCGTTTAAAGAAATTGTTGACGGACGACGCACGACGGACGGACGGCGGACAAAAGTGGATCACAATAGCTCACTTGAGCACTACGTGCTCAGGTGAGCTAAAAAAGAATTTTAAAATACCATAATTTATTAAGTTACAATAAGGCAAATCGACTCGATTTTATCTCAAATTAAATGCTCAAAGCAGGTCATAATGCACTTATTCCTTGTCCAATGCAACATTATCAAGTAGCTCATCCATATCTATGGAGAATGGGTTTTGTTGATTTTGATAAGGCATTTGATAATGTCCTACATTTACATTGTTTGCTAAAATAGCACTTAACCTAATGCATGTAAAAGTTGATAAGGAGATAACGCAATCGTTTACTCTATATATTAGTGTACGTTGCAGTCTTCTAGTACTATCTTGATTACCAAAAGAATATTTGTTATATAACTCTTGATGTATGTGCACATATATTACTTGTTTGTATTAGTATGTGTAAAACCTGATATAGGTGCGGATATTTGTGTATATTGAAGTGCCATTAAATGTTTGTATGTGTATAAATATGTAGGTGAACATATACCCACAAATATATGTATTAATGATGTCCATGCTAGAAATGTTCAGACTCAACTTACACTTTACTCACTTAGATCTTAAACTATACCGGATCGTATAAGCAAGCCCCTGTCATTGATACTGCCTGATTAAAAAAGACGATTTGGATATAAAAAGGAAGCTGAAACAGCTTCACATTTTATCGGTCTAAATTCTATTATCTGGCAAGCAGTTAAAAGTAGACTATCAGAGGTTAGTATTGTTTTACTTATTCTTACTATTAATATCCTCTTTTACATCTTTATTTAGGAGTCTAGTATCTTAGTAAATTGTATATATTATCAATACAAACGAAGCCTTATTGCAACCGATATCTTAATTCATTTGTATGTTCTGATTATGAGTGCCTTAAGGTTTATATACTTTCGTTAGTCTCTTTGACCTAGCTTGTTGTTTGAATGACTAGCAAAAATTAAATTGTCGTTATCACTAATGTCATAACTTATATAAGCAAACCCTCAAAGCCGTATCTGCCACAAAACGTTCAACAAAAATAATAAGAAAACTATTATCGAAAGTCAAAAGCATAAATTATTCTGACTATTGAAATTATAAGGAAAAAATAGTCTACGCGATAAGCCTAAATTTCATGAAAGAAGTTTTTAATAATAAGATCCATCACAAATTAAGGTTTGTTTGCATAAAACCGTTACGCCAATGATTACGTTTTAAATTACTCTTGAAAGCAATGCACTTAATTTTCTTATTGTGTATAGGCACCCGAAATAGTCCAATGTCATACCAAAC